>VCCN01003663.1:1482588-1500313 GCA_006491835.1 Architeuthis dux
GGGGGGGGGGATTTTCAAAAAACAAAATAAACTGTTTTTCTATACATAATACAGAGTAAATTTTGAAATTAAAAAAATTGAAAAGCCCCCTAGCTCCCTTGGTGCAGCCTGTACGCATGTTACATACATAGCCAGCATGGCTGACCAACTTAAAAACTGAAGAAACCTATGTTGACAGTTTTGGTGACAGTTTTGGTTAACGGTTTCTAATTAACAGGAAATATGAAACGTTATCCACACACTTTGTGTCGATTATGTAAACATATAATGAAAATGAACATTTTTCAGGGAATATTTTTTGCTGTGACAACTGATAACTCAGTATTTGAAACCGTCAACCAAAACTGTCAACATAGGTTTCTTCAGTTTTTAAGCTGGTCTTGCTGGCTGGCTATGGTATCTAAGCATCATGCTTACATGCCGCATCAAGGGAGCTAGAGGGCTGAACATTTAACTCGTTTCATGTCTAGAAAAAACGTTTTTTTGTTTTTTTTAAATTCCCCCCAAAATAGGTTTTTAGTGGGGGGTTCAATTTATAATGTAAGTTTATGTTAAATTGGTACCTAGTTTGTGTCTAGCTGCGCTCATACATATTTATTGAAAATTCAGACTTTTTAGTGTCCAACAAAAGGTTAGAGAAGTAACTTATTCATTGATCACTCCTTTTTCAAAATTTCAATTGATCACCCCCAACATGCCAAAAGACATTGGTCACGTGATGGTTTCTATTGAGTGACTAACCAGACCTGTTTCAACTGGCTATTATTATTATTAGAAATCAACCAAAACTGTCAACAAACTGTCAACCAAAACTGTCAACATAGGTTTCTTCAGTTTTAAGTAATTCTGCCTGGCTGTGTCACATGTACTGGGCCGCACCAATGGAGCTAGAGGGTTGAAAATTTACTACTTATTATGTCTAGGAAAAACCTCATCATTGCTAACCATATATGATGTGTTGGGGGTGATCAATTAAAAAGTTGGAAAAAGGGGTGATCAATGCATAATTTACTTCTCTTGACTTTTGTTGGGCTGTGATCACTAAAAAAGGTCTGAATTTCAAAATACAAGCAGGCACAATCTAGTGACCAATTTAGCATAAACTTACATTGCATATTGAACCCCCCTCTAAAAACCTATTTAGGGGGAATTTTCAAAAAACAAAAAAAACATTTTCCCTACTCATTGAGGAGAGTGCATGTGCAAAATTTCAAGTTTTTATTATGAATGTTAGGGCTAGACGAAGTCTGGATACATAGATACATATAATTGTCAGGACAAATGAATAACCTAAACCCATCAATAAACCAGTGTTGTGGGTAGCAGTGATTAATAATAGAGGTCTGGTTAGTCACTAAATAGAAACCGTCATGTAAAGAATGTCTTTTGGGGGTGATCAATAAAAAAAAATTGATCAAAGGTGTGATCAATGAATAAGTTACTTCTCTTGCCTTTTGTTGGGCAGTAATCACTAAAAACATCTGAATTTTCAAAAATCGAGTGTGAATGCTGCTGGGCACAAACTAAGGGACCCATTTAGCATAAACTCACATTGCAAATTGAACCCCCCACTAAAAACCTATTATGGGGGGGGGACTTTTTTCCTAGACATAATAAGGAGTACATTTTTGAATTTTCAGCCTTCTAGCTCCATTGGTGTAGTGTGTACGTGTGATACATACATAGTCAGCCAGCCAAACCAGCTTAAAAATTGAAGAAACCTATGTTGACAGTTTTGGTGACAGTTTTGGTTGACGGTTTTAATTGCAGCCACTGGCTACTTGAAACAAAGCCACTCTAGAGACACCAGTTCTTAAGCGAACAAAGAAACCGTCAACCAAAAACTCACCGAAACTGTTAACATTATGGGGTTTTAGAAACCGTCAACCAAAACTGTCACCCAAACTGTCACCAAAACTGTCAACCCAAACTGTCAACATTTAGGTTTTTAGAAACCGTCAACCAAAACTGTCAACAGTTAGGTTTTTAGAAACTGTCAATCAAAACTGTCAACATTTAGAGACCGTCAACCAAAACTGTCACCCAAACTGTCAACATTTAGGTTTTTGGAAACTGTCAACCAAAACTGTCAACATATAGGTTTTTAGAAACTGTCAATCAAATCTGTCACCAAAACTGTCAACATATAGTTTTTTGAAACTGTCAACCAAAACTGTTAACATTTAGATTTTTGGAAACTGTCAACCAAATCTGTCAACATACATGTTTTTAGAAACTGTCAACATACAGGTTTTTAGCAACTGTCAACATACAGGGTTTTAGAAACTGTCAACCCAAACTGTCAACACAGAGGGTTTTAGAAACTGTCAACCAAAACTGTCACCAAAGCTGTCAACATTTAGATTTTTAGAAACTGTCAACCAAAACTGTCAACATTTATTTTTTAGAAACTGTCAACCAAATCTGTCACAAAACTGTCAACATTTAGGTTTTTGGGAAACTGTCAACCAAATCTGTCAACATTTAGATTTTTGGAAACTGTCAACCACAACTGTCAACATATAGGTTTTTAGAAACTGTCAACCAAATCTGTCACAAAACTGTCAACATTTAGGTTTTAGAAACCATCAACCAAAACTGTCAACATTTAGGTTTTTAGAAACCGTCAACCAAAACTGTCACCTGTGTCGCACGTACAGGCTACACCAATGGAGCTAGAGTGCCGAAAATATAAACTCCCTATTATGTAAAAAAAAAACTTGTTTTTATTTTTCTAAAATCTACCTCTAAATAGGTTTTTAGTGGGTGTTTCAATTTAAAATGTAAGTTTATGCTAAATTGATCCCTTAGTTTGTGTCCGGCAATGTTCAGACTTGTTTTCTGAAAATTCAAACTTTTTTAGTGCTACATGCCCAACAAAAGGTAAGAGAAGTAAATTATTCATTGATCCCCCCTTTTTCCAATGTTTTAATTGATCACCCCGAACACAGCAAGCGGCCAAAAGACATTGATCATGTGACGGTTTCTATTGAGTGACTAACCGGACCTGTCATTATTATTTCTGCACTCATTGAGGTTTTCATACCAGTAATGTTTTTCCGTTGACTGACTGACTGACTGACATACCAAAACACTCCCACCACATCTCAATTTCCTCCCCACTCCTTTTATATATCTGGGAGAGAACTCGTGTTATTTTGACAGGTTTTATTGATAGATTGGTCTCATTTTACAGCCTTCCAGGATTGCAGTCCATGAGATCGAACTAGCGCATCTGTGGTCTGACGTTCAGGTTTGTTACAATGATGATTGAGTGACAGCAAGTCTATTCAATACTCCAGGACTCTCCTCAGTATCCTAGCCGTTTTTAGTAGCGCTGTTATCTGGATGGTCTCTATTCTTCCTCAGATTTCCAGTTCATTCAGCCTTTTCGCTAGGTGTTTCTGGATCTTTCCCGGTACTCCAACTATGATTGGCATAACTGTCATCTTCATGTTCCATAATTTCTTCAGCTATTACTTCGCTATCAGTTATCATAAGTGTACAAATAAAGGTTTATGTGAAATATCGTGAAAACTGATATAATGTTTAAGGTGTAATTTAAGAAGAGTTCAACCCTAATCCAACCACACTTTAACTCATAACATCCTGTTGAGAAGTTCAAAGCCCAGTCATGTAATGATTGAGCAGAAAATGGCTAAAAATGTGTTTGTTCATTGAAATGTTTATAGTGCCTTTACTTGTCGGTAGATTGTTATGAAAATTGGCAGTATTGCAGGAAAGACTTGTGCAACCTCGTGTGTTTTAGGATTTTCGTCCATGTTTGTTTATGTGCGGCCTCATGCTCTTTAGGACTTCAAGAATTAATGACATCATGTTTCTTCGAATCATGATTGTCTTTAATCAATATATATGTATTATGCTATTTACTTACATGAATATCAACCAATTATTTCTTTGTAGACAACATTTCTTGTTGGTTTCCTCTCTCCCTCTTCCTCATTATGACGTCTACTCATCCCTCTCATTCGGATTATATATTTTAAAATAATGGCTTCCTATGTCATGAAAATTAGTACAATCTGATGTGACCAGAATGAACCTGAATTTTTACGCCCCAACTTAAAATGTGTTTCAAAGGTTCTGTATGTGATCTGTCAAAATAATGTGAGTTCCTAAGTTCTGTAAAAATATACTGAATACATACAAATAAACAACCAACAATTGTTAATCACTAACCAAAAGGTTCACATTTTTTATAAAATTCACTTTTTTATAAAATTTCTCACCTTTCATAAAATGCATGAGAATTTTACACTTTTTATAAAATATGTGAGAATTTTCCATTAATGTGTGAAACGTGAGAACGTATCAAAATGTGTGAGTCTCACGCAAAATGCGTGTGACTTGACAGATATGCCAAACTGTACAAATAAATAAAGAATAGAAATCTATAGGTTTCAGCATGCAACTTCGCAAACTAATTTTGACACATTTGATTACCTTAAATTGCACCAACATTTGATATATATATATATGTATTATGCTATTTACTTACATGCATATTAACCAATCATTTCTTAGCAGATGACAGTTCTTGTTAGTTTCCTCTCTCCCTCTTCATTAGTATGACGTCTAATGAGATCCTGAAACTTTATGATGAGAATGAAAGAAAATTCCAGCATTAAATCTGAAATCAGTTAGATGACTAAATACCTAAAGATAAATTTAGCAACAATTATATATAGGTGAAAATGACAGTGGCTCTGAAGGCTGGGTGAGTTGAATTCTCAAATACGGGGTCATCTATTATCTCAAAGAATAGAGTCAATCTAGCAAAACTGATGCCATATTTGGAAAGTTACCCTAAAATCGCTCAAATATCATTGGAAATAAAATTAGTGTTGACCAGTGTTATTGTGAGTACTTCCTGACCTCTGCGCATGCGAACAGTTGAAAGTTGGAATCATTATACATACGAATGTGTTTAAATTAAAACTTTGAAGTCATAATTAGATATTACTGCCTCCTGATTTATTATTGTTAACTAGACTTTGTTATCAGTTATCATAAATATAAGCTTGGGTTAATGACAGATATTAACAGATTAAAAATGCAACAAAATATTATGTACTTACAGAGATCCTGTATTCATATTAATGACCGCAGTCAACCAAACAAGTGTGTCATACACCAAGCCCTTTATTCTACTAATGAACACAATCAGTAAATGGCTACTCGTTCACTAGAACATAAAACAGCACCCCCTAGTGGAAGTCTTCTGCCTAAGGGGAATAACCCATGATACTTACTTAACAATAAATGTACAAATAAAGATTTTTGTGAAAAATCACTAAAACTGATATAATGTTTAAGGTGTAATTTAAGAATAGCTTAACCCTAACCATGTTACTTTGGATATGCTTGACCATTTGGCCACTGTGCACCTTAAACCTTGCAGTACCCTGATTCAAATCAGGATATTCTTGACCATTTGGCCACTGTGCACCTTAAACCTTGCAGTACCCTGATTCAAATCAGGATATGCTTGACCATTTGGCCACTCTGCACCTTAATCCTTGCAGTACCCTGATTCAAATCAGAATATGCCATTGAGACCACTGCAAGGATCCAACTCAACAAGCAATGATTTGTTAGAAACCGTCAACTGCCAACCAAAACTGTCCACTGGTCAACATCGTTTTCTTCATTTTTTAAGTGGTTCTACTTGGCTGGCTATATATCTATGAGTGTGTTACAGGCCGCACCAATGCAGTTAGAGGGCTGAAAAGGTAAACATTTACTCCTTATTATGTCTATACCTTATCCCGTTAAAAGTTAAAAATTACAGCAAGCAAATGAAAAATAAAACGATCAAATTAAAAATAACATCGAGCAAATTAAAAAATACAGCGAGCAAATGAAAAAATACAGCAAGCAAATTAAAAAATAGAGTGAGCAAATTAAAAAATAGAGCGATCAAATTAAAAATAAAGCAATCAAATTAAAAAATAGAGCGAGTAAATTAAAAAATAAAGCAATCAAATTAAAAAATACAGTGAGCAAATTAAAAAAATACAGCAAGCAAATTAGAAAATACATTGAGCAAATTAAAAAATAGAGTGAGCAAATTAAAAATAAAGCGATCAAATTAAAAAATAGAGCAAGCAAATTAGAAAATACATTGAGCAAATTAAAAAATAGAGTGAGCAAATTAAAAAAATACAGCAAGCAAATTAAAAAAATACAGCAAGTGGAAGAGTTTATTGTTATGGACAGAGAACTAGAAAAAATCACACTGATCATTATATAGATAGATGTAGTAGTATTATTATAAATTATGTTCATGTCCTGGGGTTTAACCACAGTTCAGCCTTAGTGTCGGAACATTTCCGCAAGGCATCTGTCAGGAGAAGGACACTCCTGTCAGATCTACAACCTATGGGCTCTGCTCCTATTCGCGCTGGTGGTCCATAGGATGTAAACCCTTGGTTTAAAGGGTGGGGCAAGTGGCACTTCACCTTAAAACTTCATTGCTCAGGCTGGAAGGTTACTCTGCACATATGGTCCTAATGCTGTGGAAAACACTCCCTGAAAATCTTTGTTCGCGAAGCCAAGCCATTCATTCATTATTATTTAGTAGTCATAGTAATAATATTATTAGTAGTACAATTATTAATATTATATCTACAGCAACAAGAGCAACAAAAATAATAATACAAGAACTATATAATAATAATAATGAAATGATTGCAAAAATAATAAAAACAACAATATTATCATGATAATGATAATATTGTTACAGATAATAATTATTGTGGAAATAACAATAAAGATAAAATAAAAAATCAGCAGCAACAATAACAACAAAATAATGGTATTGTGATTAGTAGATCAGAGAGCTCGAGGAGACACATGTGAATCGTCATTGTGAATATATGAATAAAGGATCTCTGTGAGTACATCTTCTGTTTGCATTTTTAATCGGTTAATATCTGTCATTATACCAACCTTACATTGGTAGCAGTCCGTAGTTGAAAAACAAAATGACAGACGATTTTAAAACAGAAAATACTACACAGATGAATAGTGATATTTCCAGAGACGAAAAAGAAAAACCAACTATGGGAGATATTTCCGGGGACAAAAAGATCAAAACAAATATGACCAAAGATGGCCACATTGACGTTGAAGTGGAATTACCAACTTTTTTGCCAGAGAATTATAATAAGTGGCGAAAAGAGATAGCCACGTGGGATAGCATATGCAAAATCGAAAATACAAAACTAGCACTGACTGTTTTCTTTTCTCTGCATGGCAAAGACAGGCCATTTTGGATTTGGACGATCTTTCAAATTTAAATACTGAAGATGGGTTATTTCTTTTTAATCAAATGTTAGACAAACTTTTTGAAGTGAGCCGTGATGCTACGACTAATGAGCAAAATAAGAAAAATAATGAAGAAATGACAAAAAAATACATTGATGAAGCAGAAAACAGAAGAAAAATAAATCCGTATCTACAATTGATGTAAACAACAACTCAGAAATTAAAGTTGAGGAAAGTTCTTTCTTAGAACTTACTGAGGAGAGGACCAGACTCAAAAAGGATTATGAAAATAAAGATTCTGAATATGAAGAATTGATCACCATATTAAAATCTGAGCAGGATACACACGAGCAGATGTATCAACAAGAATTACGGCAGTGCAGGCATAAATATTCCGAAGTTTATAACGAGTTAGAATGCTTAAAAGTTGATCATGATAATATCAGTCATTATACCAACCTTACAGAGAATTTAATGCAAGTAAAACATAAACTGCCTAAATAATGGGACAGACACAGACAAGCAGACTGAGAGCAATATACATATATCAATTGACAAACAAAAAGGATGCAACCGTCCTTTTGACAACTTGTATTTAATCTAAAAATTATTTTTTAAAGACACAAATTCCTTTGACCTAAAAACCAGGCAACACAGGCAGTCGCCCTGGGCACCAAGTGCTGGGGGTGCCTGTCATGTGTCTGAGACAGTCAGGACTTTACAATTAAATTGGGAAAATGGGGAAATTGGAAAATGAATTAAACAATAAAAACAACCAAAATAAGAAAATTCCCTGATATGAAGTGTGGGCGCCCACAATAGCTGAGGCCTGGTAGGGAAGGTAAACTTTGAAAACCGATAAAAATATATACATATCGATCTTGTTTTGACTCCCACGTCATGAAATCAGTTTACCTTACTTATTGCTTTAAAATATTTTGTAAGTTCTGTCAGATATTTTGCTGGTATCGAACCGGAAAAATTCCCATTTAAAATCAATTTTTTCTTTTATTTATTCCTCTATAAAAAACAAAACTTGTATTTTTCAACTCTCCTCCCGCCATAGGATACAAACATATTCAATGAGTATAAATGCTTAAACACCAAAATTCAACTAAAAATCAATATGAATTACGTACAATGAAAGTAAATATTCTGTATGTGCTTCCATAATTTGAAATGGGCCACATTTGGGGTATCGTTATGTTTGGATACTAAACTCAACAATAGCCAATTCTTTCGTAATAATCTTTTCGTCATTCGTAAGAAGAAAGATTGTAAAGAATTCTGGTTTAAAAATTATTTGTTTCTACAATATAAACCCAGAGATATTGGTGTGTGAAAAGTTGTTTACACTGTGCAAAGTGGTGTAACGTAATAATTTGCATTTGAAAATTTTATGGTGAAAACACGCCCAGATTTAAAATTCTACCAAAAATTAACTAATCATTGGATTTCAATAAGATTTTCGGGAGTTATTCATTCACTACTTGTCCTTTGAACTGTGACAGGCAAGCATACACCTACTTTAAAGGAATGTATTTTTTCACTCTTTTTTCAATAAAAATTTACTTATATTTTCCCAAATCCAGTCAAATAATCATTAAATTAACTAATTTTCTTCAAAATTCATACCTGAATCCTTCTTAATGTCCTTATATTCTATTATAAATAGCACAGATAAAAGATTTGAGCATTTTAAAAATGTGGCTTCCAAATTCAGTGCTTTAGATCCAAAGCATCTTTACAACGCAGATAATGTGAACAGATTAGAATTTAGCAAACACGTACTCAGACGTAGTCAAACTGAAATAATACAAGAGCTTCTCTCATTCAAAGACATGTAGAAAGAGATCATGAACACTAGCGGTATGGCAAATTCAAGTGTCGAGAAACTGACCATCAACAATGTACTTAAATTCATGATCACCAATGACATCTGTTCCATTTATTCTGACCTGTCCACATTGTACCACATTTTTCTGACCTTACCAATAACTAGCGCAGTTGCAGAACGATCCTCTAGCCGGCTCAAGCACAAGAAGTCATACCTTCGTTCTACAATGGGCAAAGATAGATTGACAGGGTTAGCTTTGCTCTTCATTGGAAGAGAGTTGGCTATTGAGATGGATTATAATTAATTAATAGATAACTTTGCAAGAATAAAGCCTACACGAAAGAGGCTGTTGTAGATGCTTCATACATTTTTCATATTGCTTCATTTTGTTTTCATTTTACATTTAAAATGTAAAATAATTAAACAACACACGTTCTTTATGTTTTGAATGCATTATAGATTCATATAGTTTACTGTAAAATAGCTACCTCCTATGCACTTTCTACTAAGATTCTAAAATGTATTGCAATAATATAAATATTTTCTTTGCAGCTTTAATTTTGTTTCAACTGCAAGAAAATAGCATAAAGTTAGTTGTAAAAAATTACTTTTGCATATTTTCTTTTTATTAATAATACAAAAAACTAGGGGCTAACAAGTTATTGCGTTCTGGTCCTCAATACATTTTAAATGAATATCTGTATCTAATTAAAAAATTGAAATAATTCTATTAAAAATCTCCCGAACATTAGATTTTGTAAAACTTTACATTTCTCGATTATTAAAACACAGTTTTATTTAATAACAACGTTTTAGAAGTAATTATGGAGAATAAAGAATTTAAAAATATTCAAATTAAGTTTTTTGAAAGAAATCTTTTAAGAATTAATTTTTGAGCAAATATTTAATTTTTTTGCACAACTGCAAAGTCACAGAACAAAAGTCACAATATAGCATTAATTTGAGCTACTTAAAAAACCATAATAGGAAGAAAAGTCACAACTAAATAGGTAATCAAAACATGTTAAGGGTGGGGGTGCCAAAATTATCTTTGCCCCTCCCCGTGCTGAGAACCCTTGCTATGCCACTGTTGCTGGGTTTAGGTTATTCATGTGTTCTGAAATTTATATGTATCTATCTATGTATTCGGACTTCGCCCAGCCCTAACTGTTCATTGTAGAAACTTGAAATTTTGCACACACACTCACCTCAATGAGTAAGGAAAAGGTTTGTTTGGTTTTTGAAAATTTCCCCCATAATAGGTTTTTAGAGGGAGGTTCAATATGCAATGTAAGTTTATGTTAAATTGGTCACTAGTTTGTGCCCGTTTGTTTTTTTGAAAATTCAGAGCTTCTTCAACAAAAGGCGAGAGAAGTAACTTATTTATTGATTACCCCTTTTTCCAGCCCTAACAGTTCATTGTAGAAACTTGAAATTTTGCACACACACTCCCCTAAATGAGTAGAGAACATTATTTTTTTGTTTTTTGAAAATTCCCCTCCAAAATACAGTTTTAGAGGGGGGGTTCAATTTTCAGTGAAAGCTTATGCTAAATTGGTCACTAGTTTGTGCCCACTTGTTCTTTGAAAATTCAGACATTTTTTAGTGATCACAGTCCAACTTTTTAATTGATCACCCCCAACACAACATATATGGGTGGCTGTGATTCATAATTTCCCTTGGAATGCTAGTTTTAATTTATCTTAGTTATTTTTCGGGGTTTCTTTTGCACATGTTTCATGGGAAAGAAAGAAATATTGTGGTACTCAAAACTACGGTTAATCCTTCCAACCCTTGACACCCCCCCCCCCGCCACTAAGGGGAAAATCTCAAATTACTTCACTGTTTCATTCACTGACTACAGAAATGTTTTTGTTTAATTCATTTCATTATACAGTTGGTTTGCCACATAAGTCAAATATATTTCTTATGGGGGGTGGGGTGGGGTGCACCACTTCTGTCATCACATGGGATTAATTTTAGTAACATATGAAAATATTTTCTGCAACTATTCGAGTATAGCACAACCCACTCTATTTTTGTTCAGATATGGGTACAACATGCGATACACAAAGAAATACAGTATTATTCATTCTCCTCATATCTTTCATCCTCTCTCTTCTCAATCCCCACCCACCCTTGTAATGTAATGAACAAGGGTAAGAATGGAAGAGGGTGCTTATGCTTGAATGGGAGTAAAATGGGAGTAAAAGGGACTCAACCTTCACTATAACTGTCATTCATTCATTACTTTTCTGTCACAAATCTGAAGCCTAAAAATTAAGTTATAGTAGTAGTAGACCACAGGAATATAGACAGATAGCAAAAGTATTCAATAATAATAATAATAACAAATATATTAGTTTTATTTGCCGTTGCATGTTATTATAGTTAATATAGATACATTCAATGAGTAATACATTATTTTAACAAAATTATATACTTTAATTGCAGAAATATATACGCAAGAGAAATGATGATATCTTAGTTGTGAACACCCATGGAATTTCCACGGGTGCAGCTCATAATTATTATTATGATATATAAATAGAACAATAATGATGATATTATCATGCCGCTGATATTAATCATATCAATCATAATAATAATAATAATAAATGCATTTATAGAAAGTGCCCTTTCTCGGAAACCTCAATACTTAAGTCCCCACTGGACAAAAGCTCTTGAAAACATGTGCAATCAATTGAAGTTTTTTTTTACAAAACACAGGGCAGAAGCTACAGTTATAAAGTGTATTTATTTACTGAGTTCATATAATTATGAAAGTCTCGAAAGAAGAAAGTTTTTATTTTTGATTTAAAGCTTGCTAATGTATGTATGTTCCGAATATCATAGGGTAATTGATTCCAGAGTCTGGGTGCTGTATAGCAAATCACAATGTCAATGGTGGTGGTGGTAATAATTAGTGCTTTTGTCATCTGTCATGCTTATGTCATCAGTGAGGTCTGGAGATGTAACTTAGTAAAAATAGAATTTTATGTTACGTGATGTCATTCTTTCCTTCCCCAACTGCCTCTTTTAAAAAACGGCCCTGTTGGCTGGGGCCTAGAATACGCCGATTTCATCCCCTGCAGAGGGGTCAGCCCCCGACCCACCCCAACAGGGGCCACCTACTCTTTCACCAAAGTTGCAAGACTCTAAAAAAAAAACCCCTCTAACTTTCGGAATTTTAAACTGATTTCGGCATTAAATGACCCATAAAGGGTTGATAGGCCGCTGAACAAATCAATCAATCAATCAATCAATCAATCTTTTTTCAAAATGTGAGCAAAATATGCAATTCATTTTTTTTCTAACGGACAACTCCGCTGTCACTATGGAGAACGTGTTGCCATGGACGACTGCCATCAACACATGCTGGAAGAGCCAGGCGGTCTCGTGCTGTTCATCATGAGTTGGGCGGCTTTGGAACCTCTTCGGCGGTTGATCTTCAATGCTTTGGTACCTGTCGGTCAGTGAGCGATACTTGGCCATCTTCTGCTCCTCGGCCTGTTAAATTTGAAAAATTGAAGCTTTACTTAATTTTACCCTTAGATTAGTTTAATATTCAGGAAATATTGAACATAAACAAGAATATTCTGCGCAACATAATGTTTTCGATATCTTATAAGAACAATGCAGTTGCAAAATTATTTAATTATGTCGTCATTTTTTGACAGCAACGCTAAACTAGAGATGATAATAATTGATATGATAACAACAGCTGTAGCAAATCACAATGTCTATATGGAATATGAGAGTGATTATTCTTCCTATAATTAATCAGAGCTACCCACAATACTGGTTTATTGCTGGGTTTAGGTTATTCATGTGTTCTTACATTTATATGTATCTATGTATCTATCTATGTATCTGGACTTTGCCCCTCCCCCTCGGTTTTTAGAGGGGTGTTCAATTTTATCTATCTATGTAGCCAGACTTCTCCCAGCCCTAACCCTTCATAGTATAAACTTGAAATGTTGCACACACACTCACCTCAATGAGTAGGGAAAATGTTTTTTTTTTGTTTTTTGAAAATTCTCCCCCTAAATAGGTTTTTAGAGGGGGGTTCAATATGCAATGTAATTTTATGCTAAATTGGTCACCTGTTTGTGCCCACTTGTATTTTGAAAATTCAGGCATTTTTTAGTGATCACAGCCCAACAAAAGGCAAGAGAAATAACTTATTCATTGATCACCCCTTTTTCCAACTTTTTAATTGATCACCCCCAACACAGCATATATGGGTGGCAGTGATTCATAATTTCCCGTGGAATGCTAGTTTTTTTTGTGTTGAGTATACAGGTATACCTTGATTAGTGTAGTTAATTCGTTCCAAAATTTTCCATCCTGTTCAAAACCACACTGTTCTTATTGTGTTATTGTAATTTAATGTGATTTTCTTTCAGCCATGGTCCAAATGCTGTGGAAAAACATCCCCAAAATCTTTGTTCGCGAAGCCAAGCCATTCATACTTAGTTATATTAATTTGTACAGCAATACTGTAACTTACCACTTTTTAGTAAATTTGACTAGTTTTTTCCTTCACCCTAATTTTAGTTGTTTTTATACAGCCTATTAATTTGGGCCACTGTTTCTATGGCAACAAATAACAGCGCAATCGGAAATAAAAAGTATGCCTTCGGTGAGAATCAAACTCACAGCCTCATTGCCAGAGGGAGACTAGTTTATGCCTAGCTGCTTTTACCAATTGACCACAAAGACTTCATGGATTAGCAGAAGCTGATCCACACTTATAATCTCACTCCCTACAACCGACTCTCTGTGCCATATTTATGTTATTTTACATATGAGACCTAGTAGTCTTTTTTATAAATCAATCTTTATTATTATTGGATGATGTATTGTAACATACCACTTTTTATTATGAAAGTAAAAACTAGTCAAATTTAATAAAAAGTGGTTTGTTACAATACTTCATCCAATAATAATAAAGATTCACTACATGAAAACCAGCAATAATCAAAACCACACTAATCAAAACCACACTAATCAATGTATTACTGTTGTTGTAAAGAACTTCAAAGAAATTGCACAGCAACTTAGAATCTGAAGGAAAATGGCATCTTTGCAAATTAGACCACTGTGACCAGAATACTGAGAAAAGGGTTGGACATCTCAGGTGACCAGGCCTCTTTCTAAAAGATTAATAACAACAAGAAAAATCATAGCAGCAGCAATATAACCTTAAGAATAACAGGTCTGGTTAGTCACTCAATAGAAACTGTCACAATGACCAACATCTTTTGGCAGCATGCCATGTTGGGGGTGATCAATTAAAATATTGAAAAAAGTCTGAATTTATAAAAAACAATCATGAATGTAGCTGGGCACAAACTAAGGGATCGATTTAGCATAAACTTACATTGTAAATTGACCCCCCCCCCACTAACAACCTATTATGGGGGGAATTTTCAAAAAACAAAACTTTTTTTCTAGACATAATAAGGAGTAAATGTTTAAATTTTGAGCCCTCTAGCTCCATTGGTTCAGCCTGTATGCAGGGCCTGATTAACCGATACCTGGGGCCCTAGGTTATTAGCAATATGGGGCCCCCCATCTTCAACCATCCACCCCACCGCCATTTTGTGTATAATTTTAAGTAAATATCTGTCAATCATGTGAATAAAGTGGATTGTTATGCACTAATGTGTAATATATTCAGTCCATTTTATAAAGAGATATTTGTTAGGACATTCTTATTAAGTTTTAAGATATTATTAACAATATCTTAACAATTATAGTGAGCTGAGCGCACACTATAATTGTTAAGATATTGTCAGGGATGTTCCTATTTTGACAGTTTTATTGTTTAATTCATTTCTAAATTTCTAAATTTATTTCTATTTATTTGGGGCCCTACCATAGTGTAGTGGCTATGGTCCAATCAAAAATAAAATTAAGAAAAATATGAATATCCCAGAATTTTTTCGGGCTCCTTTTAGCTACGGGCCTTATAGTATAATCCGGCCCTGTTAAGCATAATATATACATAGTCAGCCAGCCAGACCAACTTGAAAACTGTTGACAGTTTTGGTGACCGTTTTGATGACCGTTTTGGTGGATGCTTTCTAATATTAATAACAGCAAAAGTAGTAGATAATCATTCTGTTGAGCAAATGTCTGTTTCGGTTCAGATTGAATTTTGAAACTAAAAAGTCTTCAGGCATAAAAGGTTTGCAATGTAGTTATTGTTTACTACTAAGCGCAACTTAGTTTTGGCACAAGGCCAGAAGTATATGGGGCATCCATCAGTGGCGTAGCAAGAGTTCTCAGCGCCCGGGGGCAAAGATAATTTTGGCACCTCCACACTTAAAATGTTTTGATTACCATTGTGACTTTACTTCCTATTACATTTTTTAGGTACCACTATATTGTGACTTTTGTTCTGTGGCTTTTCTTCCCATGACTTTTTAAATATATTGTAGACTTTGCAGTTGTGAAAAAAAATTAAACATTTGCTCAAAAATTAATTTAAAAAATTTTTTTTTCAAAACACTTAATTTGAATATTTTAAATTTCTTTATTCTCCATGATTACTTATAAAACATTGTTATTAAACAAAACTGAGTTTTAATAATCAAGAAATGTAAAGTTTTACAAAATCTAATGTTCGGGAGATTTTTAATAGAATTATTTCAATTTTTTAATTAGATACAGATATTCATTTAAAATGTATTGAGGACTGGAACACAATGACTTATTAGCCCCTGGTTTTTTGTATTATTAATAACAAAAAAATATGCAAGTCATTTTTTTACGTCTAACTGTATGCTATTTTCTTGCAGTTGAAACAAAATTAAAGATGCAAAGAAAATATTTATATTATTGCAATACATTTTAGAATCTTAGTAGGAAGTGCATAGGAGGTACCTATTTTACAGTAAGCTATATGAATCTATAACGCATTCAAAACATAAAGAACGTGTGTTTAATTATTTTTAAGCAATATGAAAAATGTATGAAGCAACTACAACAACCTCTTTCGTGTAGTTATCTATTACTTAATTATAATCCATCTCAACTGCCAACTGTCTTTCAATGGAGAGCAAAGCTAACTCGGACAATCTATCCTTGCCCATTGTAGAATGAAGGTACGACTTCATGTGCTTGAGCTGGCTAAAGGATCGTTTTGAAACTGCACTAGTTATTGATGGTGTCAGAAAAATGGTCAGTTTCTCGACACTTGAATTTGCCATACTGCTATGGTTATTATCTCTTTGTATATGTCTTTGAATGAAAGAAGCTCTTGAATTATTTCAGTATGACTTTGGATGACGCCTGAGTATGTGTTTGCTAAAAATTCTAATCTGTTCACATTATCTGCATTGTAAAAATGCTTTGGATTTAAAGCACTAAATTTGGAAGCCACATTTTTAAAATGCTCAAATCTTTTACCTGTGCTATTTATAATAGAATATAAGGACATTAAGAAGGAATCAAGTATGAATTTCGAAGAAAATTAGTTAATTTAATGATTATTTGACTGGATTAGGGAAAAATATTAGTAACTTTTTACTGAAAATATAGTGAAAAAATACATTCCTTTACAGTGGGTGTATGCTTGCCTGTCAACACAGTTCAAAGGACATTTTATAGATGAATAAATAAAAGAAACATTGATTTTAAAGGGGAATTTTTCTGGTTCAATACCGGCAAAATATCTGACAGAACTTACAAAATATTTAAACTGATTTCATGACGCGGGAGTCAAAACAAGATCGATATGTATATATTTTTTTTATCGGTGCCCACACATCACATCAGGGACTTTTCTTACTTTGGATGTTTTAATTTATTTTCCCATTTTGCTGATTTAATTGCAAAGTCCTACTGTCTCAGACACATGATAGGTGCCCTTAGCACTTGGCACCCTGGGCGACTGCCCGTGTTGCCTGGTTTTTAGGCCAAAGGAATTTGTGTCTTTAAAAAATAATTTTTAGATTTAAAATAGATTAAATACAAGTTGTCAAAAGGACGGTTGCATCCTTTTTATTTGTCAATAAGCGTATTGATATATATTGCTCTCAGTCTGCTTGTCTGTGTCTGTTTCATTATTTAGGCAGTTTATGTATTACTTGTCAATTCAAATTCTTACAGAGTTCATAAATTATAATCATTAAAAAAGGAAAACCTTAAACTCTGCTAAACATAAAAAATGACAGGATTATTTATGTATGGATCAACACTTCTGCCTAGGATTGGAGTGTAATATCTGTGCACTCTGCCTAGGATGAAAGTGAGGAGTATAGTCAATGTTCTCTCTAATCTTTGAACTCAGTGTACGCAAAAATCTTATGTTATGCAAAATTTTTTCCTGTGATAAAAGTATGTGCGCACTTTTGAATTCAACATTGCCAGTATTTCAGGCCAAAGGAATTTTTGCCCCCTTCACACTTGTGCCCAGTGGCGACTGCCCCCATTCGCCCCTCCCTTGCTCATGCCACTGGCACCCAGTAAGGATCAAACTGACTGTTATTTATGTTCCCTGTCTAGACAGGGAACATAAATCACACCCCACTTAATAGCCCACAAAACCACCTAATCTAAACTCCCCCACCCCACCTACTCGAAACC
>VCCN01003663.1:1501455-1519273 GCA_006491835.1 Architeuthis dux
GATGAAGTCTAGTGGTTAAAGGTACTCTCCCTATTTTATTTTACTAATTTTTTTGAATTAATGCTGCTTTGCTAAAAAAAAGGTTGGTGTCAATTTTTCACTGGGTAACTTGACAACGTTGTGCCATATCTAGCAGTGTATTACCAGAAATAGCCACCGAAAACATCTTTATCACATGTAATGAAGGTTTTAAGAGCAGTGATCAATAATCAATGCAATGGTCTATTTGATCTCATCTAAATTGGTATCAGTAATAAATCAGTCATACACTTTTTCTCCTGTTGCAAAAAGTGTTTTTTTCCCCAAGTGAATAGTCACCATAAGAAGCCCAACCTACTACACCATGTTGGATTGGGGTACAAGTTGATTAGTGTGGTCACTAAAAAGAATTGTAGTCCCTCTTACAAAGCTAGTAGTATTGCTATATTTACGCATCTCATACTCCAATGACTGTGGTCCTAAATTACCTAACCCTACCCAGGGCCAGATTAACCCATAGGTTTTTAGCAATATGCGTCCCCCCCATCTTTAACCATCTTCCCCTCCCCCCATCCCCCGTTTTGTGTATAATTTTAAGTAAGTAATGGAATCTGTTAATCCTGTGAATAAAGTGGATTGTTATGTGCTAATGTGTAATATATTCATTCCATTTTTTAAAGAGATATTTGTTAGGACATTTTATTAAGTTTTAAGATATTATTAACAATATCTTAACAATTATAGTGAGCACTCAGACTTCACATCAGGGAATGTTCTTATTTTGACAGTTTTATTGTTTAATTCATTTTCCCTGTAGTAGAGATACATTTCTAAATTGCTATTTATTTTGGGCCATACGCCATAGCGTAGTTTGCTTATAGGCTAATCCGGCTACGGTCCTGTCAAAAATAAAATTAAGAAAAATATGAATATCCGCGAATTTTTCCGGGCACCTTTTAGCTACGGGCCCCTAGGCTTAAAGCCTACTCAACCTTATAGAATCACGTGGTACAACAGGAATGTTGGAGTATGAGATGCGAAAATAGAGCAATACTACTTGCTCTCTAGGAGGGACCGCACTTCTTTTTAGGGACCACGCTACTTAACTTGTACCTGGATTGGGTCACAGGCCTCTCAAGCACTTTCCCGCTGCTCTACCACTTGAGCTAAAAGGCGACTTCGAAGTGTCGCTGTGGTAGTAGAAGACAATGCAGACGACATTGTTGGACGCTGAGAAAATGTCTTGTTTTTGAAATCAATTTTTCAAGTGCGTGTGAACAGAGGACATCATCTGTTTGTTACTTTCACTTTGGGAAGCTAAAGAAGAACTCTAATGTTCAAGTCTAAGCTGGTTCATTCAAACAGCTTTTCGGTTGGCTATAAAATGGCTAAAACAGATTCGAAATGGCTATAAAATAGCTACCCCGATTGTAAAAATGGCTATAAAATGGCTACCCCGATTATAAAGTTTTGTGCGCCGTTTTTAACATCGAGTGAGCGAGTGTGTGGAATATTCATGAAAGAAAAACAGAAGTTAATACATAAATTATATTTGGTAATAATCTACAAACTACACACGATCGCCCACTCGATGATAAAAAAAAAACGTCGCACAACTTTTGTGCGTCGTTTTGAACATCGAGTGAGCGAGTGTGCGGATCTTTACAATCGGGGTAACTATTTTATAGCCATTTATAACCGGGGTAGCAATTTTTGGACACCCAGGAGTTAATCCATATTTATAAAAAAAACCAAAACATCTAGAAATATCTAGAATCTAAGGAAGTTTAGAGTCCCAAATTAAATATCTAAAAAGATCTAGAATCTAGGGAGGTTTAGCGTAGCGTCCGAAATAATGTGACACAAATAATGATTTTAATAATACAATATTTACTCACCTTAGTCGAAAATGTTTGAATTAATTTGATAAAATTGAACATTACCCGACCCCTATGTTGCTTGGTTGACTCGCTAACCACTAAGCGAATATAGCAAGTACCTTGAAAATTGTACGTAACTACACTTAGTTGTTCCTGTCAAGTATTTTAGCATTTAACACCGAAATGATCTGCACCTGATGACCCGGTCTAACAGCTGAAGGGTCACAAGTTTGAATCATGTTAGTGCGTTATTATATTTATTTATTCATCTAAATGATTATTGTCCCAATTTGAATATTCAGGACATTTGTGAATATCTCCATTAAAAAAAATAAAGTTATCCTCACGCAATTAAGTGCGTGTGTGCATATTTTATATTTCACACAAAATATGACAAGATCATTATTTAACATTTGTATGACTACTTTTTTTACCATCATCTTAATTTTATTAGTTGTTAAAACGGAAAGAAATATGACAAGTTTTGAATTTTAGCGAAAAAGAAGTTCACATCACATGTCCTGTCGTCCACTAATTCTGATTGATTTATTTATATAAATAAGTTTGTTTGTCGCGAAAGACGCTCACCAACAATAATTTTAATTCAATTCAATTTTAAACGGAAAAAAGTGCGTCTGTTTTTGATGTTTTTAAATCTCACTGTAAAATTAAAATATGTTTTCTTTTTAAATTTATAGATAATACATTTATTAGATTTATTATTTCAAAACAATTATTTTTTTTACATTTAAATTTTTTTAGTAGTAAACCCCTGGCTTGCAAGAATAAAAATAATTAATTTTGTAGCAGTTGTCATCAGATCATTGTGAGCGTTTAACGATCTTTATTGTTTAAATGAGCAGCAGGGGGGGGGGGTTATTTGATAACGCCCCCGGTCCCCCAATGGAGGGGGGCACCCAAAAGAAAAGCTTTATAAATAGTAGTTCACCTACTACTGCATTTCGACTGACAAATCTCACCGAATGTTGGAGGGGGCCCTCAAGGAGCCAAGCACCCCGGACACCCAAATATCTAGCTACGCCAACGCCTCTGATTAGCATAAAAACACCAATCTTTTTTTTAGACGAATTGAGATTTTTCCGTTTTTTATTTTTATTAGATGAAGTATCATAAATCATTATTATTTAATAAATGTTATGACTACTTTTTACCTTCATCTTAATTAATTGCTTTTGCGATAAAAAGCAACTAATAAAATTAAGATGAAGATAAAAAAGTAGTCATAAAAAACTAAGATTTATTAGCATTAATATAGAATAATAATGATTATAACACCGTATTAAAAATATATGGAAGAATAGTTATATTTTTGATTACATGTTTTTCTCGCAAGTTTATCATTCTCGGGCTTTTGGCCCTGAAGAAAGAAACGCTTAATGTTTAGTTCAATGGGGCCGTCCCCCCGCCCCCAGGCTGCACCTCATTACCAATGAGTTGGCCAGTAGGGGGGAGGCGTATACCTACTTCTCAATTTCCAGTTTTTTTGTATGTTCAATGTCTACTAATGGAGACACTGCCGTATACGTAGTTCCCAAAACCCATCCTTACCGTATACCTAGTTTCCAAGACCTATTTCCATGATTGCATTGCACTTAAAGGGGCAGAGGGTCAGGGTCAAATCTCTGATGCCTGGAGGCGCTCCAAAGGGGAGTGCCGACGGACCTAGATAATTTGTGTCTCTAATCCAGATGTACGACGCGTGTGGGTCCCCCACATTAAAACCAGATCTTAAGTCGAATTTGCCTTCATGGGTGGGGAATAAATACCATTTATCCTGTCGTCCAGACTTTCAAAACATCTTAAATTAATTAGCCCATAAAGTGTCAAATTAATCGACAGGTCGAAAATAAATATGATGCTATAGGAAGAAGGGGGGGGGGGGTAGGTTATTCTTTTCTTTAAAAAAAAAACTTCTACCAACAAAGTTAGATGTGGTAGTGTATTCACTCGTGTCAGTTTGTTTGTCTCGGGTGGCCGTTTTGGCCATTTTATGGCCAAATCTGTTTTTTTGAAAAGCCATTCGCCATAAACTTTTTGGTTTGGTCATATTTATTTTTCCTTTTTTTTAATAAAAAAAATAAAACAAACTGAAATGAAACAAAACCATGTCTAAATCTGCACGTCTACTTAATTATTTTTTTGTACATGCCTGGGGGTCGATCAGAGATCAATGATTGCATGAAAGGTCTAAAAAGAATTGGGGACCCCTACTTTAGGACTTAGAAATATAGGATTGATTGAGTTAAGTTGACTTTGTTGCAGTAGTATTTTTAATGAATTCTTATTTGTGTGTGTACTTCAATGTTTTATAATCAATTTTGGCATTTGGCCATTTTCGGTGTGTTTTTGGCCAGAAACGTATCCAACAATCTGGTAACCCTGTCCACACAACATCTCAATGGCATTTTGCAGAAGTGTGAGCCATGGGCTAAGGAAGAATTGATAACATTTTAGTGGGTGAATACAGGAATTATTTTTCGATTGAGAGATATTTTTTCAACTCTTTGTGTACTATTCACTCATCAATTAATTTCAATGACAATTTGTGGAAGGGTGGGCCAAGGAAGAATTTGATTACATTTTAGTGGATGAATACAGGAATTATTTTTTGATCGAGAAATAGTTTTCCAATTATTTTCCATACATTAAATCATGTATGTATTCACTATGTTTGTCCAGTGCCCCACACACTATCTCCAAAAGTTCTCAATGAATTTCAATGACATTTTGTGGAATGGTAGACCCCGTTAAGAGAGAATTTATTAAATTTTGAGTGGATGAATACAGGAATTATTTTTCGATGAGATATTTTTCCAATTCTTTTCCATACATTAAATCATTTCATTCACTACACACTATGTTTGTCCACACACTATCACCAAAAGTTCTCAATGAATTTCAATGACATTTTGTGGAAGGGTGGGCCGTGGTCTAAGGAAGAATTGATTAAATTTTGGGTCGGATCCAGGAATTCTTTAACAGTTACCTCCCCTGCATCGTAGCTATATATGAACTGATTTTCATTCAATTTTTAGTTACAATGGCGTTGGCAGAGGTATGCTCTCTCTAGTTTTCATTAGTGCTTATCAGATAAATAAAGTAAATAGATCGACTGGTCAAATTGATGCTACACAGGTGCAATTAATTTTGTCCCACATGTAGACGCATCGAAACCTTCATCATGTATCCCTATCCAACTTTTCTCTCAGAATGAACGGTCACTTATTCAGACGATGCATTTCTTTCATGTAGCATCTCCCCGGAAGTCCGATGATGCGCTCACATCACACAAAGGGCCAACAGGCTATAAAATAACGGAAACAAAATGCAAAAATAACATATATAACCAAAGATTTTCTTTCCTAAATAAAATACATAGTCATAAATCTATAAATGTTAACAGACATTAAGGTTTTTGTGGTTTAAAAGCACCTAAAACAAAACTACAATCTAACCTGACACCCCCATAACACTGAAGTAAATGAAACCGTCCATTGAACCAGCAAGGATAATCGCTGTTATGTTATGTTTACCTCCCACCGATATCTTATCTTTGTTCAGTGGATATATTTTTAATATTTTGATAAGGAGGTTTTAAATCTAGCTGAAAAATCGACAAAAGTCTTGTTTAGTGGATGTGCTTCCTGGATTATTTTCTACGGGACACTGCGAGGAATCTCTTGCTTGTGTACACGATCTAGTCAACGAACTGGACAGTAGGACGATGTAAGAGCCATGTTCTTAGTCTTAGTGGCAGGCCGCACGCTTTCTGGGTTCGTTACTTTTTTAACGTTTTAACGTGGGATTTACCGAAATATTTCCCCTAAGGACCTTTCCTGTGGTCCCAGGTGAAAGGTAAAGGTATAAATGGATTCTTCCTATTAATTTTGATCCGGGGATGATGTTTAGGGGGTTGGAAACACAAAAGATGAGAGGAAAAAATAACCTTTTTTTCCCCTTGTTTCTTCTTTCTCTTTGTTGTGTGTTCTCTAAGTTTAAGTATGGTATTTTGAGTGTCCTTAATAACAATGTTTAATTTAGATGTTTTCTGGACCAAAATATCCAGATTTCTTTTACTTTGCAGTCTACTCTGTAACAAGGGATCTCTTTTATTTATTTTTTAAATAATTCTTATTACTTTATTTGCAAGATGAAGTTTTTTTATATTTATTATATATAGATATTTACACATACAGTGTAGTGTAACAAACAAGGGATCTCTTGTTTTTTCTTTCTTTATTTAAAAAAAATAATTCTTACTACTTGCAAGATGAAGTTATATATATGTGTGTGTGTGTTTAGTGTTAATAGGTAACATTTATTTTTAAATAATTCTTACTACTTTATTTGCAAGATGTAGTTTTTATATATATATATATATATATAATACACACCTACAGTAACAAACAGGGATCTCTTGTTTTTTTTCTTTTATTTAAAAAAAGAATTCTTATTGCTTTACTTACTTGCAAGATGAAGTTTTTATATATGTGATCCCTTGTTGTGTTACCTATTTACACTAAACGTGTAAATAGGTAACAATAAGGGTCTCTTTAAAAAAATGTTTAAATAGTTTTTACTTATCTATTTGCAAGATGAAGATTTTATATCTATCTATAATATTTACACATACAATGTAGTGTAAAAAAATATATATGTACACATACAATGTAGTGTAGATATATATATATACACACACACACACACACATACAATGTACTGTAACAAACAAGGGATCTCTTGTTTTTTCTTTATTTAAAAAAAATTTCTTACTGCTTTACTTGCAAGATGTAGTTTTTTTATATATATATATGTGTGTGTTTAGTGAAAATAGGTAACAAAACAAGGGATCTCTTTAAAAAAAGGAAAAATAGTTCTTACTAATTTATTTGCAAGAAAGATGATGTTAGTATTGATACTAGTACAACAAAGCTCTGGACGTGGTCATTACAAACACTAAACACATTTTCTTCCCATTGAAGACCAAGACCTTGAACAAAGCAACTGCCAACTTGAATGCACCCAAATACCCAATAGATCTATAGACTATAAGTAAATACATAGTTTTATTCGCTAATTAGGCAATTTCGTCGTTTCGGCGTAACATATATATATGTGTGTGTGTGTGTGAAATCTTGGTCGGTGCCGGTGCGACTGGGTCAGAAATCGCTCCGTTTCTTGCTACTTAGATCTAGAATTTATATAAATTTCCCCATAAATCTTCCCAAAACACCATAAAGATTAATAATTCTTTTAAATTCCGGCCAATTAAATGCCTAATGTTGCATAAAAACGACTTTTTTCTTCCTTAGAAACAAAGTTATGCGGTTAAAAAATTCAAAAAAGAAAGGAAGAAAACAATGCACTTTTTTGAATTTTTTTCTTTCTTGACGCCTGATGTTATTGTGGAAATTATTTTTTGAAGCTTTAAAATGAGAATCAGATTAAAGATGTTAATAATATGCTTTTTAAATTTAAAAAAAAAGAAGAAATGTGTTTTTTGTTGTTTTTTTTTTTTTTTAAATATAAGTCCTTGTTTGAAGCCTTGAATGATTTATTTGTCTCATTTAAACTTACTTTGCCTATTTTGTTTTTTTGCTGAAACATTTAAAAATTTCTTTTTTTCCTTATATTTAATTTAAGGCTTTGATTTATCTTTTTTTTCTTTACTTAACCTATTTTTTTTTCTAAAACACTTAAAAGATAAAATATAAATAAATGTTAAGTTAAAATCAAATTAAAGAGGTTAATAATATGCTTGAAAACTTTCTTGTTTTTAGAAATGATATAATTTATTTTAGATTTAAGGCCTTTATTTGTCATTTTTGCTGAAACACTTGAAAATAGAATAACATGAATAAGTTAAATAAATAAAAATCTAATTATAGACGTTATTTATGATTTTTAAACTTTTTTTTTCTTTTAAGAAATTATAATATTTAATTTAAGGCCTTGATTTGTGTTTTTTTTCTAAAAAAAAATGTTAAATTAAAATCAAATTAAAGAGGTTAATAATATGCTTGAAAACTTTTTTGTTTTTTAGAAATAATATAATTTAAATTTAAGGCCTTTATTTATCATTTTTTACTTAAACTTTATCCTATTTTTGCTGAAACATTTGAAAAGAAAAAGCCGACATCGTGGTTTTATTTTTGTAAAAAAGACAAAATTTGTAGTTGAAGCATTTCTTTCCGTAAAGAAATTAAAAACAAACAATTTAGTTTAAGTTATTTCTTTTTTGTAATCGTGATAATAAACATTTAAAGAAAGTCTTTTCTTCCTAAAACTCAAAACTCTTTATCATCCGTCTTTTCTTTCTTTCCTTTTGTTTTAATTTTTTTTTAAAACGAAAAAAAAAAAAATTCTAGTTTCATTCGGTCTTTTAATAACCCTTTTCTTATTTTTAAAATGAATAAACTTATTTTTATATTTATTTATCTAAAATATCCTTCAAAAATAATAAACCTATTGGAGATGCTGGGTGAGTCATTTTTATGTTGTTGAGATATAAAATATGGAGGAAAGACTAAAACTATGAGAGAAAGAAACTAAGCAAGTTCGTTGTTTATTGTTTGTTTACACGATTTCCCTTCTTATGGGTGTTCTTTAACGAATAAAGTAATAATAATAAGTAAATAAACATCTATATTCCCGTCAGAAGACCTAGAAAAAGTCCACACAAAACTATATAACACAGTCTTTCGATAAAAGCATTGTGTTGAGAGAGATCTGGACTATGGAGAGAGAAAAGACTGGATAGAAAGAAGAAAGGTAGAGGTTTGATGTTTATTGTTATTATTCGTATTATTACTTATCTTCGCACTTACAGGTGAAGCCTTCAGATGTAAACAAACTTAAACAACTGAAGTATAGGTATTTTATTTCTTATTAGAAGCTGTAGTAATCAAAATCGTGCCTTTTACTTTGAGGATGGCGTGAGTCATTTTGGTTAAAAGGTAAAAATATGGAGGACTAAAGTTGTGAGGAGAAGAAAGAAAGAAAAGATTCAATGTTGTTTGTTGTTTTTGTCATTATTGTCCGTTTATTTATTTATCCTTTCTCAGCATGCTCTTATATACAACTTGGATGAATAAAAATATTATTTATTAGGTCTCATACTGTGATAACGCCTTATTTAAAACTTTTGACAGTAATTAATTGTAATTGATAATACTGTTCTTTGCGCGGTCTTAAAAAAAAGACTATGAAAGACCACACTATGCAAAAAATCCGTTTTTTCTTTTATGAATAAAAACAGAAATCCGTTATATTTTTTGTATTTATTACGACTACCATCTGTTGAGGAACCCTTCATTAAACATGGGGTTTGGAAGTGTTTCATCAAACTAAATAATGTAAATTAAATGCACAATAATAATGAGAATACAAATTGGAAAGAAATGAATTGAATTTATCAGTGCTTTTTCATTGATAAATTAAATGTATATCTTGCGACACTTATTAAAAAGGTTTTAGCTTTAATTTAAACAAAAGGTGTATTTTATTTGCATTAATGAATGATAATGCAAAAAATAATCAAATGTTATTGTTAGATAAAACCCTGCTACTTCTCGGTCTTTTGATTTTTATTATTAATCTGGCACAATGTAGGGAAGGTGGTTCCGATTCTAAAGTTTCACACACTCATTGTTAAAAACGAAGCAAAATTGTAAATACATTAATTGTTATTGCTTTGAATAAATTACATTGTTTAATTGTTTTTATTTGAGCGCCGTTTTTAACATTGAGTGTGCGAGGGTCTGAAACCTTACAATCTGGACCACTACATTCCATGCAATGTACAATTAATTTTTCCGTTATAAAATTTGGAGGTGGACTAAAATGATAAACTTTTTTTAAAAAATGCAAAAATCATATTTGATATTATTTTATTTCTGCTTCATGCTTGATAAAAAAAAAAATATTCACTTTTTTTTCATTTCTTATCCACAGGTGAAGCTCCCCGTGAATTGCAAATCAAGAAAAAAAAATCACAATCCAAACAACTGAAAAACAACAAAAGTCCCCCCGAACCCCCCCAAAACGGATAGATGATGTCGTCCAGTGATCGAGGTTCCAGCAGTAACAGTTCGGCGGCGGTGGTGGCCCCTGTCCCCACCGGCCGTGGAGGAGGAGGAGGAGGTCGAGGTCGTAGAGGCACGGCCTCTGTCCGTGAAGATGGGAATGCCAGTACCAGCGGAAACGCTACAGATTCCCAAACCACTGCCCGTGGCCCACCACCACCTCCTCCTAGTTCATCCAAAAATATGAAAGCCATGAGCACCAGCTTAAAACGGTGAGTTCTCTATAGTTATTTAACTATGCTTAGCTTAGTTTGGTCACAAAGCCACAAGTCTGGGTCATCCTGTAAGGATTGAACTCACTCAGTAGTAATGATAGCCATTGCCCTACGGCGAGGCACTCACTGTGAGTTAGATTTATTAATAACGGAATTTGACACAAGTTAGAGTTTAACGTGGCTTGGACTGGATATATATATGAATGATGTGAGCGGCCTAAATTGTATAGGCAGTTTAGCAGTCGCTCACACCGGTCACGGGCAAATATAGGTTCTCAACTAATGAATGTCATTATAATTATCATATTCTGTCGGATATAAAATTATCCATTTTATTTCATAAATAAGACCTATATTTTTTTATAACAAAGCCTATATGAAACATAATTGATTAAATTTTCCACCCACTGAAGAGTTCAATCTTGAACGAAACAACCTTGTATGGGTCAATAGTTTTTTTTGTGGCTACCAGGCGCCCATGGTGTGTTCTGAATAAATAAATAGCATTAATCCTCGTTGTGTGTGGGGGTCCCTTATTTTGTTTTTGTTGATAATGCATAGGAATTAGAAAAGCTGAACTTCTTTCCCCACTTTCTAACTCTTTTCACAGAATCTCATTAGCATTTCATCTGCATGAATGCACATCCTAGATATTGCATTTACACTCTTCATAAATTGTTTAAAAGATAATATTAGATTTACTTAGGGCTGTTATAGTCCATTTACTTGGACTGTTATTTAGACTGTGTGTGTGTGTGTAGCCCATAAGTCTCTAATCTCCAAAACACTTGAATCAACATTGCTTATATTTCATTTCCTCTGTAAAATGAAAATATTGCAAAATTATTTTACAGTGAATTTCATTTAATTGGAACACATCGAGATCATGAATTTAAGTCCCTATAAGCAGTCGTTCCTTCTAAATGGATTTGTATAAAACGGTCAAAATATTACATACGTTTGATTTCTGTTCTTGCACAATTGGTCCTACTTAGTGGCTCTTCCTTTTAACTAATGTTCCATTTAACCCGAATCCAGTGTGTGTATTCAAAAGTATCTATTCTAGAGATTCCTTTAACTTCATAGGAAATTAGTACCAAGTGAACAGTTAGTGTCTTAGGATATTACTAATGAGACCCTTAAAGTGTGTTCTAATGGAACCACAATAATTGTTGAACCTGATGTATACATTTGTTATCTTTGATGCATTCCGATTTTTAACTTTCCTTTGCTTTTAAACCTATACTTTGCTTTTAAACCTATACTTATGGATATACAGTGGATTCTATTTAAGTGGAACACATCCGGATCATGAATTTAGGTCCCTATATGCAATCGTTCCTTCTAAATGGATTGGCATAAAAAGGTCAAAATATTAAATACGTTTGATTCTGTTCTTGCATCATTGGGCCTACTAAGTGACTTTTCATTATAACCGATGTTCCGTAACCGGAATCCACTGTTGATTGATTATAGAACTTCTTTTGTTTTATCTGGTAAGATAATACCTCTTTCACAAACTAACAAGAAAAAAGATTGCAATTATTTGCTGTATTGTTTTAATGACTTCTCATTAAAGTAATTACATAATTGCTGAATTCAATATAAACAAACGTTTTCTTGTCCCAACTCACTAAGGTTTGCAATTCTGAAATTACAAACTGATAATTGTTCTGTTGTCTTGAATTTAATAATCGTTTCAAAATAGCAGAGACCTGCATGATTTTTAATTTTGTAACTCTGGTGACCTTATTGAAAGTGAGAATTATGTTAGAACTGCTCAAGTAAACACAAGCCTGAAATTCAGACCATAGATGTGCTAGTTCTTTTCTTGTGTGAAGATCTAGTAAGGACAGTGTTGCCAACTTTATTTTCAGATTTACATCTAACATTGAATCAAAATATTCTTGAAACATCTAGTCTCCAGATATATATCTAAAATCTAGGAGAATATATTAATAGATTAAATGTGACTTTAATCTTCAACATTTATTTTATTAAAATATTACTTAATTTATTAAAAATATTACTATATTTTTTTTATTGAACAGTCTTTTGGTGGTACAGAATTTTAAAATTTTGCCTGTGATTAGGTGATACATAGACAGAAACAACTACAAATATATTTACAACACATTTTTTAGTGATCAAATCCCAACTTTTTAATTGATCACCCCTAACACAGCATGTATGGGTGACAGTGATTCATAATTTCCCTTGGAATGCTAGTCCTGTATTCAATATATTTTTCCGATAAAGGTTGTAAAATGTCTGATTAGTGGATACATAGTAGACAGAAACAACTACAAATACTCGTGTATATTTACAAAATCTAGTGTCATAAATATATGTTGTAAATATATATGAGTATTTGTAGTTGTTTTTGTCTATGTATCTGCTAGTCATGGGCATTTTATTTTTTACTATAAATTAAATAAAAATGTTATTTTATTAAAAAAATCATCTCAATAGCAATTTCTGACATCTAGAGTTAGATGAAAAACATCTAAATTGGCAACACTGAGCAAGGGATGTAACTCACATTTCAGTATGTCAGCCAGTGACAGCAATCGATGCCAGAGATGTTAACTCATCTAAAAATATACCACAGCTATCACTTTTTTTTATGACAAGCATTCAAAGCAAATACTATAAACCTTTTTCATATCCTGGATCTGATTGATCCTTCAGCTTGTGCACCAATCATCTTTAGCAAGTGGGTTTTTAAAGGGTGTGATTGTAAGCCCCACCCCCTCCACCTTTTTTTTTGTTTTGCTATTTTTATGCATTGCTGGGGTAGGGGTGGATTCCACTCCTTGTTTTGAATTCAGAGTTGTCCTTCTCCTAGACTGGTTGCCAACCAATGCTAGAGATCCCAGCCTGCTCTGGAAATGGATTCATGCCTTTCCCAGGGGCATTAGTGCAAAGTGAACGCAGTCTCAGACGGAATTTGAACTTGCTGATTCCATTTTCATTCTAGTAACCATTACACCAGATCTCCAGACTAACTTTTTATTTTTTTAAAAACAAAATCCCTTTAAAAAAGATATCTTCTCCGCACGCCTCTGTGACGGAAGTGATTTTTAGAAAGAAAACATTTTTTTTTTTTTTAAAGATTTTTTTTAATAAAATCATTTCCCGGAGGCATCCCAGGGAAGATATCTGTTCGTCCCGAACACATTTTTACTGTCTCCGGGACAACATTAACTTCAGACCCTGCATTACACTATCCTACCTCTCATTCATTTCCTATACCTGATTAAATTGTGATGAATGTTTATAAGAGAAACTAAGGTGTATCATTTATGTTTCTATATACGATTGGGAGGCAAATGAATTGATGTATAATTAAGCTGCTTTTGTCCTTAAAACTTCATTGTTACTTTTATGAGGCACATTTGAAATGATTTCTCTTTGCCTGTATAGAAGAAAATGTATTACTTTCTGGATTCACTCGTGTTTAAACAGAATTTGTCATGTGAAACTCATAAATATTTCATTTATATTCATCACTTTAATGTTATGGTGTAATTTAAGCCATCACTGCTCGTAAATATCTTCTCAGTTTCACTATAGAAACGGGTTTATAAATAAAGAGTAAAGGTCCAGCATTTAAAAAAAAAAATCTTTTTATTGAATAAAAATTTATTCTGAAATTAAAGAGGATTAAATTTGAGTGTTAAAATTAGTTTTCAAACGGTTCTTCGGATGATTGAACTCTTGTTATTTGTGTTGCAAACACGACATTTCGGCCGATCCATTCTTCGGCCTTCTGATGGGTTAAACAGAAGTTATGTTTAAATGGGATAACCCATATAGCACATGGGTGTTTCTATGTCTTTGTCTTGTCGGGTTTAGGTTTGTTGAGAAGTGGAAGCCACATCGGGTTGAAATCTGCACTTGTCTGGCTAATGCATTTAGTCGACATTTTGATGTGAGCTGCCTCTTTGATTTTTCTCTGCTTCCAACATTGTTCTCTGTCAATAATCTGGACTTCCTCCTGGAGAAGAAGATTGTTGCCGTTCTCTCTCCAGATGTGGTCAGCCATAGCTGATTTATCTATCTCGCCCCTGATTATAGCTTTCCTACAACACAAATAACGAGGAGTTCAATCGTCCGAAGAACCATTTGAATATTAATGACCCTTCTCAAAACTATAGAAAATATCTTTATAATTAGTTGTTTTGGATCATTGAATTTTTTCTTTTAATATGCGCTTAGCTTTGAATTATTCAGTATATCATTCCTTTTATTCTTTGTGTTCATATGTGGTGAATGAACTATTATCTCACTAAAGTCTTAAAAACAAGTTTTTCATGACAATTAGAAACTATTAAAGATTTTTATGACTACTTTTAACCTTCATCTTAATTTTACTAGTTGCTTTTCATCTCCACTTTTTGCTCAGACCGATTACTATCTGGTAGTAACAATATGAAAGACCTATTTGAGATCGTCGATATACACAACATCCTATCCTTCCTGGGGGAAATGAAACTATACTCAAAAATATAAAAAAAACGGATTTGATATACATACCTTGACGACAATCTGTCTACAAAAATAGGCCTACTATAATTTGTCTACATAAATTGTGTATTCAAAAAGAAAGCGAATACCCACCACCACTAAATGACCCACCAAGGGTTGATGTGCCATTAAACAAAACAATCAATCAAAACCATTTGGCAGTGAGCAAATAATGTTGATTGGAAAATAAAGAATAAGCCTCTGCTGGGACACGAACCCACATCCCCTAGCCATGGGGAAGCACCGTTTAGCCTGACCTGCTTTATCAATTAAGCCACAGAGATTCAACTGGGAGCAGAAGCTCGAATAACACCCATAAACTTATCCTTTTTTTCATGATCGTTTTGTTTACATTCTGGCAGTTACAGTATTTTCCGATCCACGCTATTTACTCACTGCTGGAGGGTAATTGTTCTGAGCAAAACGTTGCGATGAAAAGCAACTAATAAAATTAGGATGAAGGTAAAAAGTAGTTATAAAGATTTTTTAAAAAAACAATGATTTACAATACATCATCTAATGTAAAAAAAAAAAAAAAATACAACAGAAAAATAGAAACTAGTCTTTAAATATTTCTTATAATTGAAACACATATTCCAAAATTCTTCTTTCCAGTATTCAAAAAGAATTAGCAGAAATTACATTGGACCCACCACCTAATTGCAGGTAAGTTGTTTACTTTTTAACTCTTGGGAAACTTGTCAAAAAGTATAGTAAACACTAGTTTACCCGTGCCATCAAGAAATGACAGCAGTACTTAAATAATTTTGCCATTGTACTCTACTTAGAAATGCTCTGGATTTCCTTGTTTCTGTTCAACCAGAATGAACCTGAACTTTTTATACATTTGCAAAAAAAAATGTGTGGGAGGGTGATTATGTTATAGTTAGCATTTAATAGTTATCCCCCTTAACAAATGTTACAGACAGAAAATATAGACCTTCATGTGGTGTATTATATAAGTAGATACCAATTGTATTCTTCTGTTAGATACGAAGCGGTACCTCCCCCGAAGACCGGAATTCAAATATGGTGCACAAACTGGATGTAGTTGCACATTGCATCGCTAGGTGCCACAAGTCGACACTATTCTGAGCTAGTTTGCCATGTTGCGTGGATTTGGATAGACTGATTTGTTTCCTGTGGTTTTTCTTTCTGTGTTGGCAAGCACGCTTGGTGATATTTGAAATGGCTTATTAAAAAAGAACAGTGTGTGTGTGTGTGTGTGTGAAGTTTTGTTTTCCTTTGTGGAAAACTCCAGCTGAAACTGTTGTAATGTCCCGAGAAGCTTTTAAGGAAGAAGCTTTAGCTAAAACACAAGTGGTATTTGCAATTAAAATGAGGTGAAATGTCACTTGAAGACCAATCACGATCTGGCTGACCTTTACCAAGCCAAAATGACAAAAATCTTGAAAAAGTTTTCCACATAATCAATGAAGATTGTCGTCGGACCATTGATGAGATATCTTGAGATGAAGTGGTTTCTGTTGGGGTTCATACCAGAGAATGTTATCAGAAGATTTGAAAAATGAAATGCGTTTCCTCAAAATTCTTGCCTTGTTTGATGAGAGGATCAAAAAGGCAAAATCAATTGAATGTTGTGCCCTGATTTGAGGGAACAAGTTTGAAATGAACTACAGTTTCTTTCCAAGATTGTGACCGGGGATTTCAGGTTATTTTTGTGTCCACCCTTGTATGTATAGTGCTTGATGCACTGAAATGTTGAATATAATTCTTGAAAAGCCTCAAATTCAATTCTTCATATTTAGTAATTTCTGAATCAAGAATACATAACAAGACTTTCCACCCGGCAGTTTGTTACATTTTAGAACTCTGCAATGTCTATGTTAGTATACAAATATAAAACACAATCATCTCCTGATTATATACACACACCGAAAGAATACTTTAGAATCATAACATTTATCTTCTATCAAAATAAAAGCGGATTATGAAAAAAATGAGACCAAGAATTGTTTAGTCAGTTATTTTTTCAATGAACATGGTTCAATATTTGAAAAATTACTGAGGAAAATCTCAAATTATAACAAAAATATTTATAAAGTCATTATTAGAGCTATTTCATGGAAATGTTTTTTCTTATCAATTATAAAGAAATAAAGCAAAGAAAATTATGTTATTTTAATCACTTGTGCTAAATATTGACACATTTTAAAATGCTGAAGCTTTTTTAAAAAACATAATGACCGTGACTACATCGGACTATTTATCAAATTACAAACTATGCAGATAAACTTTTTCTGCAGATGATGATAAAATAATTTACAAACATTATAATTAGTAGGTTTTCAATTGTGCAATAAATGTAAATCTGAAGAATTGGTCCAATGTCCTCCTGCATGAGGACACTATATATACATACTTTTGGGAAAAGTTTGATAATTTTATAAACATTCTATTTATTATCAATTCTTTAAATTCTTTAAAAACATTGAAATTGTTTTTTATTTTCAAGTTTCATGTCAGCTTGGTGTTTTTGTTTTATATAACTTTTTCACATACAAAAAAGTGAAATGGCAAACTGAACTTTTGTTTTTAAAAAAAAAAAAAAAAAAAAAGAATTTTTTTAACACATTCACTACCCACACGTCGCCTGTGTGCATCTTGTGGCATGTTGGATATTGCATGTGTGCACCCATTCAACGATTCTATTTAAGGCAATATAAATGGCTACGGCAACATGCTAGACTTATTTTTCTGCCTTGTGGCGCTGAACAGAAGACATACTTATTTTGTTGTGCTGCATCTTTCGCTATCCAAGGTAGCAGTTGACGTGTGTTAAACTATTTTTTATTAACTTAGAATGATTTTATATAACTTCAAATCCTGATAAAGTTTATCCAAGTTTTTCTAACGATGTCTATATCATTAAGAACTTTATTACAAATTGCTTTTTATATCTAGATTCTCAACTGTTAGAGAATGACGAGTGAGAATTTTTTTTTGTTTGCTCAATGACATATTTCAAATTGAAAATTATTTTTAATCCATTTAATTATTTGTGTACTAGTTATTATCTGTTAAAAGATTTACGGGTTTATTTGAATTTCTAGGAGATTATCTTTTAGGATATATATATATATATATA
>VCCN01003663.1:1519507-1538308 GCA_006491835.1 Architeuthis dux
GATTTGCATTTGTTATAATACTACTACGACTATATATATATACTGGAGGACGTAATGTATTTTGTAGATATATCTATTCCTGTTTCTGTGGAGTTAGATCGGTTTCTTCACATTCTCTTACTTTCACTACTTCAAAGCTGTTAATAGTGTAGATAAATGTTAGCATCTCAATTTCATCTGAAGTTTTATTAAAAAGTGAAAACTCATTCAAGTGGAAGATTCCATTGTTTCAAACGATGGGTAGGAGATATTTTTATCAGCAAAATTGTTACCGTTAAGTGGAAGTCTCCATTAAGGAGTGAGAAACAAGCAAAAGTCACACTATTCATTAGATGTGTAAATATAGAATGAACAAACTCCCAGCCATACCATTGTCACATTACTTTGTAACCAATAAAAACATGAAAAATTCATGTAAGAAATTTAAAACCTCCATGTTACAAACTGTACCCTCCTTGTTTTCCTAAGTGTGTTGTTTGTCTTTTTAGATCAATCACATTTGAAGATTTACTTTCTCTATAATTATTTTATGCATAATGTCGAATTCTCATATGTCATTTCTATCACTAATAAAAAAGAAATTCCTAATCTTATCATTATCTAACATTGTGTGTTCACTGAACAATTAGATTTATCTTCTAAGTATCTCTTTTGATTTGCACAACACATGGAATCTCGAGTTTCAAGTGACATTTATAAACTCATTCACTCGGATCATTGTTGTAATTTCAGTAGGGACCTGATAATTCTAAAGGCTATTCAGTTATGTTTATTTTATGAACATAAGGAAGTAATTCTTTTATTTATGACTGCTGCCCTATAGATGGTAGACATTTGAAATATATTGAATGCTAAGGCTTATTTCAATAACCGGTGTCTGGGAGATGAGACGAGACGAGACCTATAGTTCATAAAAGGATTTCTTTCAAACGGGGCTCTTTAGATAATCTGTGATATATTCCGAGCGTAATATAAGACTTCAGAAGGAATAGGTGTCATAAGATCATTAAATACTCCAACTCTAACCTGATAAGCAAGCATTCGATTGATTATCAGCAGGACTAGAATGGCTGCCGGAGCTAAAAGACTTTATTTACACTAATACTTCTAGTTTCTAAGCAAACCAATGCTTAACAAGCTTGGCTGCTGCAGGGGCAAACTCCACTCCTACTTCTATTCCAACTGAAGATGATTATCTCAACTTTTGTATTGTAAATATAATAAATGAATAATTATAAAAAATATATTTTTTAAGTATAAGTGTATTTATTCATTAGAATGAAATAAGGCCTTGAGTATTTTTTACATAAATATTTGTAGATATGTAAGACTTGTCAGTTTGCTCAGTCGATCTTGGTCGTGATTTCAAATCACAGTAGGGAAATGTTAATTTTATTTATCAGTTTGGTTTAATGTGATGGGACAGACAAACAGTGAAGAGTTTACTCCCCCAAATTAGGTGAGGATTGTTGTTGTTACGGTAGAAAAACAGTCAGCTCCAGACTTGGAAAATTAGGTGAGGATTGTTCTTGTTGTTATGGTAGAAAAACAAAGTCAACTCCAGACTCTGATTGGAGTTTGACAAAATCTTGGTTACCATAGACTTAATACAGAGGAAGCCGCTTAAGGTGATCACTTTGGGACACAGTCTTTTAGATAACAATAACCGGCTGATAACATTAAGCAAAAGATATAAAAATTGGAACAATTTACATTCATTATTAAATTCACTGTTATAAACAAATTTACATTGTAAAACATTAGGATGAATTTTCAATAAATAAAGTGCTTTGGAGCGACTGATTTTAATACCAATAACCATTTGCTAAAATTATCTGTGATTATAATAAATGGCATCTGTAATTCATTTATTTGTCCTCTCTTTCTCGATTGCAGTAGTTGAGAGTTCATAATTTTTTATCTACCACAATATATGTACCACAATCTTAGACCAAGTAGGCACTCCAGTGAAAAGGAGTATCTGCGGATTGTGTTTCCTTTCTCTGACTGGGGATTTTTGTAATCTTTTCTTCTTTTTTAAAATCTTTTTTTTTTTAAACTTCATAATAATGTGTAAGAAGTAATTTTTTTAGTACGAGAAAAGGATAATTGAATTTTTTGTGACCGATATTTTTTCAAGGTTCCTTTTGAACAAATTTATATTCTCCGATGTGATGGTTGCTTGGGTTTGTTCCGCAGAATAATCACTGTGACATCCGTAAAGCATCCCCCTCTTGGCCCTTTCACTTCCCTGAAGTTTGCAGCTATGTCCCTGTGTATGATTATGAATTGATGGTTGTAGCATGGATTTGTTTGTGCATACTTATATTTATATATGTATATATAAACTTGTGTAGAATCCTATACTGTTAGAGTTGGAAAATGCTGTGTCATCTATTTCCAGCCTACCTGTGATTAATTACTTTTGTCATGTTTTCACATATTTCAATTAATTTTTAATCACTGCTACCAAAGGTTTAGGTTATTTATGTGTTCATACATTTATATGTATCTGGACTTCGCTCCAGCTCTACCCATTCATAGAAACTTGAAATTTTGTACACTACTCCCCTCAATGAGTAGGGTAAATGCTTTTTTTTGAAAATTCCCCTCCAAAATAGTGTTTTAGTGGATGGTTTAATTTTCAATGTAAGCTCATGCTAAATTGGTCACTAGTTTGTGCCTGCTTGTTTTTTGCCCAACTTTTTAATTGATCACCCCCAACACAGCATATATGGGTGGCGATGATTCATAACTTCGCTTGGAATGCTAGTCTATTATCACTTAATACAATCATCTAATAATGACTGAAGAGAAATTGATAATGTTGTGAGAGTTCACATGAACTCATTAAGATCTTTTTCATTTGCAATGTAAGTTTATGCTTAATTGATCCCTCAGTTTGTGTCTGGTACAATGCAATGGTCTGGTAGCATTCATGCTTGTTTTTTTGAAAATTCAGACTTTTTTTTAGTGATCACTGCCCAACAAAAAGGCGAGAGAAGTAACTTATTCATTGATCACCCCCCCCTTTTTCCAATGTTTTAATTAATCACCCCCAACATGGCATGCTGCCAAGAGTCGTTGGTCACGTGACGGCTTCTATTGAGTGACTAACCAGACCTGTTTATTTAATTAAACTTTCAATGATAAAACAAAGTTTGCTGTTATGGACAGGATGCCTGGAGGAAAGCATTGTGTAGTGACATATTCTAATGTCCTTGATTCTAGAAAACAATACAAACAACAAGAACATGTACTTCTGATGGTGTGAAAAGCAGTACTCTTAAGCCATAGAGCATTAATTTAAAAAAAAAAAGTTGTGGCCCTGTGCCAGACTTGGTTTTATGAAATCAAAGTTTTGCCAATTGCAAAAACTTTGAAATTTGCAATGATGAATGTTTTTGTTGCTTTTGATCAAAAACCGATGCACACCATTTTTTTTGACATATAAGACGTACATTTGAATAAGAAAAGAAAAACTATGCAAATATCACACTGCATCCATGGCACAGTTGTTACGACTATGGGGGTCCCGGCTACTGAAGGAAGCTCGAAATGGACAGCTATGGGGCTTGGATGAGTGGCAGTGAGCGGTAGTCCCCCCCCCCCCAAATACCCTTGTAAACCATGTAGGCCTCATTTGACTTAAGGGAATAGGATCATATGTACAATGTCTTCTTCCTCACTGTCTTTTCAGAGTACACCTAGTAAAGTGTGTGTTTAATAGTGTCTACTGGGTTGAAGGGTTCACAGCTTATCTCTTTCCAATTCTCTCTCTTCCATTGAGACTAGAGTAATGAGCAACCGAGGTATTGGGTTAGATGTGTGTCCCTCCTTGTGTTTGAGGACTACTATAAACACTGGACTTTTTATTGACATGAGATTGAACCCAAATCTGAGTTTAGGTATGAACACCTGATGGAAGCAACTCATTGGTGGTTAAATGGGGAGAGGGATCTTGCCCTGATAGTGATATCTCTAGAAGTATACAACAATCCTTTTAGAAACTGTCAACATAGGTTTTTTCAGTTTTTAAATTGGTCTTGCTGGCTGGCTATTTATGTATGGTGCTAGAGCTGAAAATTTAAACATTTACTCATTATGTCTTTTTAAAAATTTTTTTAAATTCCTCCCAAATAGGTTTTTAGTGGGAGGCTCAATTTACAATGTAAGTTTATCCTAAACTGGTCCCTTACTTTGTGTCCGGCAGCATTCACGCTTGTTATTTGAAAATTCAGGCTTTTTTAGTGATCACTGCCCAACAAGTTTTTAATTGATCACTCCCAACACGGCATCTTTATTGCCATTATACTGGCTATGCCAAAGCTGTCCCTGCCCCTGGCATCACATATCACAAGTTTTCTACACACTCGGCTGTCTCTCAGCTAGGCTTCAGAGTTCTTCAAGGTTTGCGATACGTGGAAAATTGACTTTGAGGCACCCGAAGCGACGTCACTCACTTTACCCACTGTTTTATCAAAAGTTGGGGGATGGGGGAAAGGTATGGATTCATGCCTTTCCCAAGGGCATTAGTGTGAAGTGAATGCAGATTATGTCAGTTGGAGTTTGAACTTGCTGATTCCATTTTCTGTGCTGCTAACTGCTTGGTCACCGATACCTGTTTAGGTCAATAATATTTTGATTTTATCGAACGTGACTATTTCAAAATGGACTCTCAAATCCAGAACAAGAACACACTCTGTTCAAAACCTGTGATGTTGTTTACACAATTTGTTTTTCTCTTATCACATCACAATGTTCTACAACATCATGAAAAATAGGTCAGAAATATAAATATTGTAAATATCTCTCTCTAGATTGATGCTTTCAATTTTGGTCTGAGAGAATGTGAATTTGGCTCTCATAGACCTCCTTACTTAACCTTAAGAGGGAGAAAATGACAGAAATACCTTTGGTCACTCATCTTTGACTTTTCATTTTATTTTCTCTCTCATCAGATAAAATATCTTCTTCAAAATGTAAAACTAATTCATCCTTTTTCCTATTGTTCTGATTAGGGTTGTTCTTTCTGGCTTTTGTCGCTTCTTGGAATTCATGTACAAATGTATTTACCGCAAAGACATTTCCAGACATCTATCATTTTGTTTGACTGAAACCGATTGTGGGATTCAAAATCTATTAACTGCATTCTATTCAGTATTCCCAGAATATTATACAATAAAGTAAAGGTTCTTAACCTGGGAAGTGGTGTGCAAGGCACTTTTTAGGGGTGTGAGAAGAGGGTGTTCAACATGACATTCGGATAGCTCTCAGCACCAAACTGCACACATTTCAAAGTTAATTGAGAAAAAGCAGCCAGCAGCCAGTGTATTAAATGGTTTTATTAGTAACATCTTGATACAGACTTTTTATTTTGACATCTGATAAATTTTAACATTTTGTTATTTGCACTTTTTGATATTAACTTTGCCAATTTTGACTTTTTTCAAATTTAATTTGGTAGCCTTGAGATTAAGGAAAAGAGAAAGATTTTGAAATCTCGAACGGGTTCGAGTCTTGTGAAAAGGTTAAGAACTGCTGCAATAAAGGAAGAGCTTGAAGACAAATTTAAACAGGATTGAAATGTTGTTTGTTTTTTTTTGTTTTTTAGATGCGTCCGCCAGACACTTTTTGGTCAGTCCTTAATGTTAAATATCAATTTTCTCAGCCGTATCCTGTTGGATTGATATAAAACTTAGTCCAGACCATTGGGTGAACCATCCTCATCTTGCTCTTCCTCTTCCTCCTGCTATAACTATCATGAATGGTGGATGCATTGTTGAACTTATGGTTCATGAATTTTTTTTAGAAACCTCAAATAATGAAAGCTTTTGCAATTCCTCTTCTCTCTGAATGTGTCTTATTGGAAATAGGTTGTAAATCCTACAACCGAAAAGATGGTCTTTTAAGAATTAAAGGAAAAATAGAGTAATTCACCTGTGGACTGATTGTATAAGATGGATAATTTAACAATCTGAAAGTCAGCCTATATACGCGCAAGTTCTCTTCCTTGCACTTTCAGACATATATAGAGGGAGTGGGAGGAAACGAGATATGGTGGGAGATTTTCAGTACGTCAGTCAGGGCAATCGGTACTAGAAATTCTCGTCTATCTAAAAAAAATTATATATTTTCAATTTTTACAATGACAACCATCTCAGTAAATATTGATAAGTGATAACTTAGTAGAAGTTTAATTTGGATTTCAAATTGCATTAAGAAACCCCTGTAAGTTGCAATCTGTTGAATTAGCAAAGATTGTGTCAACTAGTTTTGTATATTTTGACCTATGAAATCTAAACCTACAAAGCAAGACTAATCTTTACCTGAAGACATTTTCTTAATGAAGACTGATTCCAATCACTTGTGAGATGTTGCGGATGTCTGTAATCTGATTGATGCTTTCTTTGCCATTTCTTGCCTTCACCCTGTTGTCAAAATGGTTGAAGGATGTGGTTTGATGCTCTCAAACACTCTGACAACTCTTTTAGTGTGAGCTGCTTGTTTTTTCTTTCTGCAGACTCCTTGTGGAGTATGCGGTTTCAGTAGCAAGTAGGTTTCACGGGTGGAGTTGCTAGTCCCACACCTAAGATGGACTGCTCTAAAGGGCTCCAACTGCCCTGCTATTTACTTACAGCTGGGTGAAGAAGTGGATTCATGCCTTTCCCAAGGGCATTAGTGTGAAAATCAATGTAAGCAGCATTGTCTGAAACTCAAATTCGTTTCGTTGATTCCACTTTCTGTGCCGGTGACTCCTACACCATTCCACACCTCTGTAAGATTTTTGAAGTTCCAACTTGGTGGGTGAGGCTCCTTCTTTCAAAATGTTCTTGAAAGAAAACTTTAAGAGCAGACAATCTTTATTCTTTGTGCATCACTCTAGAGCAGTTATTCCCAACGGGGGGAATAAGGCCATTAGGTAAAAATAAAAGTCTAGTCTGGAGATAGGGTTTTCTGCACTTCTATCTATCAAGTCGAAGGCTTGAATTAAGCTCCAAGTTGAGAATGATTTAAGATGTGCTCTCTCACAAATCGAAGAACTAGTAGCACAAAAACAAGAACAGAGATCACATTGATGTGTATATCAGTTATGATAGCAGAATTCTTAATGTGTTTGTAATAAATTGGAATTTCAAATGATGTGTTCTAATTATTTTCTTTGAGTAACAAATACACAGCAGCAGCTGTACAATTATAAAATTAAACTAATTCTTAGTATGAAGCTGTCTAATTATATGTAAAATAAAGTTATTTGAAATTATTCTTTGTTGCAACTTAATAAATGAAGGGGTGGGGATACTAGTAATCTTATTGACAAAAGTGGGGAATGACTCAAAGGTTGGGAACCACTGATCTAGAGTATATAACGTATTTACTCATGTATAATGCATGAAAAATTAAATATAAAAATCAGGGTCAAAATTGGGAGGTAGTATTATACTAGAGTGTGGAAAAAAATAAATATTTTTGCTCTATTATGTTAACAAACCTACAGAATTTGAATCTTTATTTTATAGAAGATTAGGTAAATTCAAACCCAAATTTTAACTTTACTTTTAAATTTAAACTAAAATTCAACAGAATTATTTGAAATGTGTGAACAGATTTAAAACAAACACACCACTGCAATGTCTATGGACCAATTTCACCTAAGACCATTCATTGCCTATCCCATCAGAAACAGAAATAAATGCAATGCCAAACCTGTGAAAATGAAGATACCAAAGGCGGTAGCCCCGAGACATCTAATGACTAATGTATACACTTCATTGCCTGTGGCTACGAAACGCTGTATGCATAGTGACCTTAAGCCACAACGAATACATTCAATAGCAATTGTTAATTCTGTTAGCACGCTCTGCTGACGTGTCTGGTGATACACTGTATTGTTTAAAAAAGTGATTATTTAATTTATATAATAAGATGTGTTTTAAAATTTGCAGCGATATTGTGTTGGTTTCTTAAAAAATATGAATAATTATGGTTGTACTCTGGGGTTGAATTATATAATTATTGATTTTTAGCTTTAGGGATTGCATTGTCTTCGAGTAAATACGGTAAGATTCATGACAACTTATTGAAAAATTTTCAGTTCAGCTCTTTAGGAAGCAGCTCAAATTGGACCGTCAAAAAATCTTTTTTTCACTCACCTATTTGCAGGCTTAATAGATAGATAGATTTCTTTTTTTTATTCAATTCAGAAAACAGTTCTATTTTTGAAAAAATTCTATTCATTGAATTGTTCCACTGTTTCAAGTGGTTCATGAATTTAAGAGTTCTTCTTATAGTTGAAATGTTTATAATGTTAGAGGCTAAAAGACCTTCTTTCATAAAATTATAAATTTTTATAATGTTATAAAATCCTTTGAATAAAAAAAATGTTATTTGCTTGTAAAGAAAATATTGTTACTTTATTGAATTCTATAGACTTGTAACATCTGCCTTTTTATTAAAGTTAAAATTAATTAGACTGTTGATAACTGATGTGTTTTCATGTTAATATTGCATTTCATTTATCTGTGTCTGTTATGTATAAATTTTATTAATACAGTTAATGCAAAAAGGATCTGATACATTTTAAAAAGTTTATTTTGACATCCATATACATCTTCAAAATTGACTGAATTTGGACCAAAGATTTCTGATTTTTCTAGATAACTTTTCAATCTTGTTTCAATATTTTTTGTATTTTTAAAAATCTTTTGTCCAAATTCTGTCAATTTTGAAGATGTATAAGAAAATTAACTGTTTGAAATGTATCGGATACTCTCACTGTATATGATAATAATTCTGTTTTTAGTGAAGTTTATACAGGAGAGTCTTCCAAATGAAAAGAAAAAAAATGTTAATTTCTCTTATTTTAAATTAATTGAAAATCTCCATTTGAATGATAGAAGTGTTTTTATTGATTCAAATTCTTTATACAATCAATTGAAATTGTTTTATCCATTCTATGTTGGCATAGATAAATGATTTTTACATTTTTTATATATAGGTATTTACAAGTTCAGATTACCAGTTTATGTGATAAAATGACAATCTGGGTTTTTATCTACATAAAATGTTGTTGCATGATTATACCTGAAGCTGTGTTCTGTGTCAGTATGTTTACACAATAATTTGAAAGGTTAACGCAAGTTATTGTTAACTAAAATTCTTGTATTCATTTTGGGTAAAGAACAAAACTGACACATCAAAAATAGTTGTAGTCACCAGCAGCCTAACGGACACACATACATACACAGTAGAACATTTTGTGTTAGTGTGTTCACAATACTCTTTCTGTTTGTTGTCACTGACAGATTGCAGATTATATTAAGGATTTGTGCACCAGTGAATCATTCAAATAATAATTTTATTTTATTTTTTGCCTACATTCTGCTGTCTATCATTTTCTTGTCTTTGTCTTTTTAAAAAGATGTTATTTAAAAGTTTTTACACGAGTGGAAAGTTCTGGTTTACCATAACAACTGAAACTATTTGCTTCAGCCTAGAAAAAGGGTTGTATATTGTTGATATTTTTAAGGATATTTATTCGCCTCCCGTGAGGTCTGAATGTGACACCAGGCCGACTTTAATGTAGGGACCCACACGTGTATTTATCTTTCTCTTCAAACTATATTTCCTCGACCACCATTCATCTAATATTTACAGTACCACAGGTAGACCTTGATTAGTGCGGTTAATTCGTTCCCAAAGTTTTCCGTACTGTTCAAAACCGCACTGTTCAAGGTCTTATTATAATTGAATGTGTTCTTTTTTCCTTTCAGCTTATTAGTTACATTAATTTGTACAGCAAAACAATAACCATACATCGAATCCCACACTATTATTCAAGGTATTATTGTAGTTAATTATCTTGCCGACTGTTTGCCGGGATCGTTTTTCTCGCTCTTTCTTTCTGATTATCAGAAACTAACTCGCGTGTTATATTACAATTAATCTTTCTTAAATGTTATCACACACTTGTCTGGGAAATACATCCTGTTTAGCCAGGAAACTATTAACCCTTTTGTATTTTGTATGTTTTTTTAGACCCAGCATTCATGGTAATTGACAAACACTGGTAGATTAGATGAATTTTAATGCTCTCATAGCAGCCTTGCTTTAAATAGAGATTCAACTAGGGTACTACTCGTGATGTTAAAAATGATGGCATATATGAAATTGATATTTTGTTAACTATACCAACTAAAAATTAAATGAATTAGACACAAACATTTCAGTAGTCAATGAACAAAACTTTTATATCAGCATATTGATATATGTACTCAACACTCACTTTTCCTTTCATTTGGGCTGTTATAGACAAAAAATAAAACCTGTTATAAACAAAAGAGTATGTGAGGCGTATTATTATAGTAGATAAGATGAACAATCATTATTTACCCTGAGGCTTTTTAAAGATTTTTTTATTGTATCTGAGTAACAAAATAGAAATTTGTTTTTAAAAGGTTCTGATTTCTGAGTATTTTATTACTCTCTGTGAAAACAATTCACGGATATATAGGTTTCCCTGCTCTCTGAAAGTAGAGCAGTCCTATAAAAGCCTTTTGTAAGGGAAATAAGCAATTACCATTAATTAATAGGGGAACATTTTTTGAGCGTTCCCAGACCCCAAAAATAGTGAGGTTATTGGTGGGAAGTATGGGAAACTAGAGTATGGAAGAGGGTGTGTGCTGCGTCTATAATGGCTTGCTGCAAAACAAAAGCTGAACACTACTTTCGCTTTCGACTTTTTTGAAAAAGCGAACTTACAAAAAGCGGGGACTACCTGTATTCGAATTCTAATAGATTATTTTTTCTAGAAAAGAATCTAAAAAAAAAAAACTTGTTTCAGCAGAAGAGTCCATTGTTCCAAATGGTGGGTAGGAGATATTTTTATCAGCAAAATTATTACCTTCAAGTGGAAGAGTCTATGGTTGGACAGAAAACCAAGAGAATCCTACTGTGTTTATATAAGTAGATAAAAAATAAATTGGCCTTGAAATGTAAAAACTGTAATAACATAGTTGTGTATTCATTTAATGGATCAACTCCTACATTATTTTTGTAGACAAAGCTGTACATATCTGTGTCCGTCGTCGTCGTACCACTTACTTGGCAGCATTTTTTTTACTATCTAAAAGGAGCAATAACTCGAGCATGGAATTCCAGTAATGGCTTCTTCTTCTTCTTCTTCCTAATTCTCTACATACTCTGTCGAGGTACTATTACATGATTAGCAATAAACAATTCAGCTTTCTTACTTTTTTCTCTCTCAGAAGGCATTAAAAACGATTGTGCCTTTGGAAACTGTCAACCAAAAACTGTCAAAATGGTCAACGTAGGTTTCTTCAATTTTTAAGTGATTCTGGCCGACTATCTATCGTGCCTGCAGGCTGCACCAATGGAGTTAGAGGGCTGGAAATTTAAACATTTCCTCCTCATGTCTAGAATAAACACCCCCCGGTATTTGGGCTGGTGGGTGTCAATTTACAATTCATGCTAAATTGGTCACCTTTTCCAATTTTTTTTTAATTGATCACTCCCAACAGGGCATGCTGTTGGTCACGTGATGGTTTCTATTGAGTGACTAACCAGACCTGTTTTTCATTTAGTTTTATAGAATACTAAGTCTTCCCTTATTTGAGAGCTCAGCTCAGTTATTCCCTAACACATGGGGCATTGATTTTTGTCTCCATTTCTGGAATGAGTCCCATTCATTGTTGGTATCAGTTGTGGGTTTTTACGAGGCCACGTGCTAGCCTGATTCCCAAGATGGTAAGCCTTGCAGCTCCAACTGCCCTGCTATTTATCCATAGTGGGTGTGTTGTGGGTGGATTCATGCTTTTCCCAAGGGCATTAGTGCCAAGTGAATGCAAACCATCCTAGCTGTGGGTTTGAACTCCATTTCTTCTTTGAGAGGTGCCACTATAAACTACTCACTTAAGCTTCAAACATTGGGGCTTATTAACCTTGTAATTATCTTAAATTTGTTCTTTGTAAAAAAAATTAAAAAAACAAAAAAACATTGGCATTTAAGATGTTGAAAATGGCCTAAACAGCTGTAACATGTACATCAAAAGACACACCAATACACAAGGCAGAACTATGTTAATAAAAATGTTAATTTTAAAATTTTAAGTTTTTAGAATTTTAATATTTTATAACATCTAGAACACTGAAATTGAAATATCTGTCATTTTCATAGTTTATTGTTAAAATAATGCTCTGTGTTAAAGTTTATCAGTTTCCATTCTCTGTGAAAATCATGTAATGGTACTAATATATACAGGGTACATCATGTAATGGTACTAATATATACAGGGTACATCATGTAATGGTACTAATATATACAGGGCCAAATTAAGCTAGTGTGTGGCCTGTAGCATATGTTATAAAGGGCCTCAAATTAAGAAAATACCTATAAATATTAAAATACATACGTTTTTTACTTGTAAAGTAATTAATTTTTTCATTTGCTATACAGCCAGATAATACGACGAATATGTCTGACATGTCAGCAATAGTATTACTTTGTTTTCATTTTTTATCTTTGTGCAGCAGTTAAGACTTCAGTTTCAAATACCATTGTATTTATGTGTCGCATATGTATCACATAGATAACACACTCCCATTAATCACTGTATTAAAATAATAATTCCATTTAAAGGTGATAATTGGCTAAAATCACTAATCACAAACACTCAGTCGTTCATAAAAATTGAGGGTGGTATATTACTATAATAATGGAGCAAGTGCAGAATCACTTAATTTGAATTGATAGCTTGCAAGCTCTTAACGGGGCCCTTGAAATTGCTGGGCCATAGCACGTGCTACTTTTGCTACGTAGTTAAGCTGGCACTGAATATATATTTCACTAATAAAGTACATAGATTCTTCCTTTTTATTTGATATACAGTATCGCCCATAAATAAGTACACCCCTACCACTTTATTTTATAGAAAGTTAATTTTCTTCTAAACTAAACATAGCAGGATTTTATTATTTCTAGTGGAATATTACACAATCAAAACGGATATTATCAGGTATTATTTATAACCATACTCTACAGCATTGAAACTCTGTTGCAAAAATATGAATATGTTACCGTTCAAAAATTAGTATGCCCCCATGAAAAAATATTCAATGCTGTAGAGTTTGGTCAGAAATAATATCTGATAATATCCGTTTTGATGGTGTAATGTTCCACTAGAAATAATAAAATCCTGCTATGTTTGGTTTAGAAGAAAATTAACTTTCCATAAAAAAGTAGGGGAGCACTCATTTGTGGGCGATACTATAAGATTGTGTTTTCATAACATTTGGCAACAGTTCATTTTAAGCTGTCCGGAACAGCTTCTCTGAACCTTGTTGTGTGTTAAAACATACCACTGACATTTTAGTGGTCTTTTAAAAATCCTGTTTGTAAATAATTTGCCTGTGAATGTTCTACTTATTATAATAACTCGATGGTTTATTTGATGACATGAAATGAGACAGTTGCTGAAAAACAAAGAAATTAAAATAAAACGTTTAAATTAGGTTTTGTCGTTTGAAATCTAAAAATATTTGTCTCCAGAGTAATCAGATTCTTGGCATTATATCAAGCTTAGTTCATTGGCACCTATAATTCATCTCTACTTTCTAAATGTTATAATTCAACAAATGTCCGTCTGTACTTGCTCGCCTACCGCAAAAGCCACACAATATAAAACCATGAAATTTTCTGTGTGTACCAATATCACCCTGGGTAAGATTATTTGCAAATTAGTTTTTGAAAATCGCCTCCCAAAATATGTTTTTAGGGGGCTGTTCGAATTACAATGTTAATTCATCCTGAAATGAACACATATTTTGTACCCTTGGACAGTGACGTGTTTATGATGCGGTCTGCGTCCCTAATTATTTTGATGTGGTTTTTTATTAGAATTGAGAGATAGAGAGAATGTTTCTTTTACAATAGAGAGAATAAATGTTTACCCCTTTCCATTTAAATCACTTTTTAAAAACAAATTAAATTAGACACTATCTAATTTCCATATATCTATCTATTTCATAATTCTTTTCTTTTTTTTCTTTTCTGACTGCAATTTACTCCACCCGTAGTAATTCAATCAAAAAAATATCTGTTTTGTTTTTTGAAACAAGTAAAAACCGAGCCAAATAGGCTCCATAGCTGCTCAACACCATGACAAACCGCACAAGACCACCTGGCTCTTCCAGTTCCAGTGTGTGTTGATGGCAGTCGTCCGTGGCAAAACGTTCTATATAATAGAATGTTTGTTAAAAAAAAAATTTCTATTTTAATCATGGCATACTTATTACTTTAGAAAAACAAAAAAAAACATTTTCCCTACTCATTGAGTGGAGTGGAGTGAAGTGTGTAAAATCTCCAGTTTCTACTATGAATGGTATGGGCTGTGTGAAGTCCAGATACATAGATAGAAACATAGCTACATATAAATACCAGAACACATGAATAACCTAAACCCAGCAATAGTGGTTAAAACGGTCTGTTGTGGGTAGCGGTGATTAAAACAACTTTCTGTTTTAATCATGGCCTACTTATTATTGGATGTAATGATCCAAGCAGTTACTGGCCAACTTTATATATTCTCTTTGTTGGTTTAATTTTGCCTCTTTGTAAAGGTTTATTGATGATATTTCAATTCATAAAAATCTACATACGTTTAAAAAAAAAAAAAAAAAAAAAAAAATTAACATTTATAGTAAAAACTATGAAACAATAAAAATATGTTTCTACTGATTCTGTTTGATTTATATTTTTTCCTAAAAAGGCCTCAAGGGTTTAGTACTGCTTTGCCTTCTTATGAATCTGTAATTCTTCCCTATAACAATTCAGCACTACCATTATAGATCTTCGTTCCAAATGGGGATCGTTTACTGAGAGTGGTTCTAAAGCAAGAGTTAAGTTTCACGTCTTGTTCCCAGAAGAAACATGGTATTTGTGTGTATATCCGTATACTTTGGTGGATAAGACAACACTTGAAGCATCCCCAAAAACACCCATCAAAATGGGGTCATCCTATAGGCCAGATACTGACTTAACAGTGAGCTAAAACCATGAAATTCGGACTGAAATTGGGCTCACGTCTTATCTGAAGGTCACCTTAACCACTGAAATATAAGGGGGGGGGGTGTATGATATATATATAAAAACTACAATTGAAGAAATGTGTGTGTGTGTATATACCATGATTACTGGACATTATAGGAAGTTGACATTCGCCAGATGTATTAGCGTGTCGTGTTTGAAGGTCTTTGGATCAGCGATTCTCAACAAATCTAATAAAAGATTTGAAAAAATGTTAAAGATTTTAGATTGAAGTCTATATTTTAACATCGGTGGGGTGTTGGTAATATGCTAGCCAGCGTAGAGTGTCATGTATTCACACTTATGACAAGTTTTGAGATGTGGTTTTCAGTTTTGAAATTTTTTTTTTCCCTCGGAAGATTTTAATCCTTCCAAAATCAATTGGTTGTAATATTTTCTGTTATTTCTTCTGTCTGATTTAATTAGAGAAATGCAAAGATGATATGTTTACAAGACGTGTGTGTGTGTGTGTGTGCTGTTTTGCAAATCAAAGTCAGTACAATAAATTTATTTTTAAGATAAAACTGCAGTATAGAATTAGAAGAATCCTATTGAGAATGTATTCTTTTGATTTATGGAAAGAATCTCTTTATTTAATTTGAATATGTGAATTGTTGCACGGATTGTTTAGTTTTCTGCTTGACTTCTCGTCAGTTTCTTTCTTCCTAGTATTTTATGGGAAAATCAAACGTTTTACAACATATCGCATTACATTATTACATTATTTATTAGAAACTGTCAACATAGGTTTCTTCAGTTTTCAAATAAGTCTGGCTGGCAATGTATGTGTTGTACGTACAGGTGGCACCAATGGAGCTAGAGGGCTGAAAATTTAAACATTTACTCTTTATTATTTCTTTCTTTCTTTTTTGTTTTGATGTCCCCATATAGGCTTTTAGCGGGGGCATCAATTTACAATGTAAGTTTATGCTAAATTGGTTCCTTAGTTTCAGTATGGCAACATTCAGACTTGTTTTTTGAAAATTTGAACTTTTTTAATGATCACAGCCCAACAAAAGGCCATTTGCAAATTTTTTAATTGATCACCCCCAACATGACATGCCGCCAAAAGACTTTGGGCGTGTGAAGATTTCTATTGAGTGACTAACCAGACCTGTTTTTATTAGATAAATAGCAGCAGGTGCCTTAAATCTGGCTTCCCTCTGGCAGGAGGGATGCGAGTTTGAGTCTCATTGGGAGCTTCTTCTTTATTTCCAATCCGCACCGTTTTATTCACTGCCATAGATTAATGGCCAGGGTTCAGTTATTATGAAGGGCAACTAAAAAATTAAGATGGACATAAACAATATTAAAAAAATTAATAATAATGATTTACAGCACTTCAATTAATAACTATCATTCCAAGGGAAATTATGAATCACCATCATCCATATATATATATTTCTTTTTACCTCTAAATTAAGCAGTGGTGGTGGGCAGTGATCACTAAAAAGTCTAAATTTTCAAAAAACAAGCGAGAATGCTACTGGACATAAAATAAGGGATCAATTTGGCATAAACTTACATTGTAAATTGAACCCCCCCCCCCACACACACACACTAAAAACCTATTTTGAGAGAATTTAAATTTAAAAAAAAAGGTAACAGTGATTAATAAACCCAGCAACAGTGATTAAACCGGTCTGTTGTGGGTTGCAGTGATTAAAAAGATAATGTCTTTAATGATGCTACTAGTGCGGAAAGCAAAACAAACAAAGCACAGAAATATCTGGATAGAGGGTTGGTTTAAATGTTGGGTTTGGACTCCTGCGGGCCAGTGAAGCTCCCATAGCTAAGTTGGTATAGCTGCAGCTGTGTTAAACCTGGCTTCTCTCTGGTAGGAGGGTTGTGAGTTTTTCTCACCGAGAGATTCTTCTTTATTTTTGATCTGTGATGTTTACTCTCTGACATAGATTAACGGCCTGAGTTGTGATAAAAAAAACAACTAAAACATTAAGATGACAGTAAATAGTAGTCAAAGATTATAATAATGATGACATGGCCTTAAATTGTTATATATTTAGTACTTTTCTAAATACTGTACCTTCTGTCAGTAAGTGTAAATATAGAAACTATAAAAATGTATTGAAATTATTTCCTGCACTTTTGCTTGATTAGTGGCATTTGGTGCAAAAACAGGTGGCCCCTGCTTGGGGGTAGAGGTCTTACTCCTCTGCAGGGGATGCAGTCAGTGTATTCTAGGCCTGAGCCGACAAGGCCATGCACTTTTGAATTCGATATACAGAATCAATATTTTTTTTAATAAAAACTTAGTAAGCTATCTACAGGATTTGAAATATTTTGTGCGCACATTAATTTCCTTTGTGTACTTGTTACAAAATTATTTCTAAAAATTTAATTTTATTTTGCAAATATTTGTATCTTTAAACCCCCCCTCCTCGATTTAAAAAAAAATTTAGGTGTAATAAATGGGAATGTTGAATTGTACATATCTTAATTTTATTTGAAAGGTTTTAATTAGTGTAAGTGAATAATCTTAATTAAAGTAATGGATATTAGTATTTTAATCTCACGTTTGCTTCTTAATACTGCAAGTAACAGCTTAAAATGTCATGCGTAAGAGATTCTTGTTTTAGCCAGTGCACTTCTATCCAATATTAGTGGCACACGGGGAAACAATATCAGGATAATGAAGGACATTTATGAAATAATGGAGAAAAAAACCAAAAGTGAACTCGCATTCCAAGAGAAATTATGAATCAATGGCACAAACTAGTGACCAATTTAACACAATTGAAAATTGGACGCCCCTCTAAAAACCTATTTAGGGGGGGAAATTTTCAAAAAAAGAGAGAGAGAAAAAAAACAAAGCAAAACTTCAAGTTTCTACTATGAACGGTTAGGGCTGGGCAATGTCCAGATACATAAATGGATACATATAAATGAGCACACATGAATAACCTAAACCCAGTAATAAACCAGTGTTGTGGGTAGCAGTGATTAATTAAGAAACTAAATTTATAAACAGGTTTGGTCAATAGAAACCTTCACGTGATCAATGTCTTTTGGCAGCATGCCGTGTTGGGGTGAGCAATTAAAAAGAAATTAGAAAAAGGGGATGGTCAATAAATAAGTTACTTCTCTCGCCTTTTGTTGTTCCAGCCTTTTTCAAGTGGAAATTTCAAACCGAACCCTTTATTCAATCCACAAGGGTAGATTATTCCCATTCCGCTGCCCATGCTAGAGAATATCTTAATCTATCAGTTGATTCTTCCTAGTTAATTCCCCTTTCAAGATGAGGACACTAGTCCAAGTAAATCTGTGTATAATACTGATAATTCCTCATCTATCAGAAGTTCAGACAATAAATACAGGAATACCTTGATAGTGCAGTTTTGATGTAGTACGGTTAAGGTTTTGCTGTACAAATTACTGTAACTAAGTATAAACTGAAAAAAATAACATTAAATTATAACACCTCAAATAGTGCAGTTTTGGAATGAATTAACCGCACTATTCAAGGCATACCTGTGTGTGTGTGTCAGACTGGAGACCTCTTGAAGAAAAGATCAGAAACCAATTGAGGTTCAGAACCTAACATCTTATTCCATATAATATCGGATATTATTAAAACACCTGAAAACTTCCAACCAGTGTGGCTTTTCCTTACCTTTTACCTGAAATTTATTAGACTATTCTTGTGGAATTCAACTATCCTCTTATTTCTATCTATCTAT
>VCCN01003663.1:1547016-1561270 GCA_006491835.1 Architeuthis dux
AAATGTTAAAATTCTAAAACTTCAAAATTAAAAAAAAAACAAACCTAAAAATTTTAAAATTAGCGTTTTTATGAACATAGTTCCGTCGTATGTCTTCTGATGCACATGTTACAGCTGTTTAGGCCATTTTCAACATCTCCTTTTTGTTATTTATTTTTTATTAGATGAAGTATTGTAAACCACTATTATTAATATTTGACTACTATTACCTCATCATTTTTATTTTTTTATCACAATTCGACCATCAATCAAGCTAAGTTGGTATGGCAGTTGGTGCGTTTGACGGCCTAAGTTAAGTTGTGATAAAAAATCAATTAAAAAAAATTAAGATGACGATAAATAGTAATCAAAAATTAATAATGTTTTACTACATAAATATTACTTGAGTAATTTATGCTGGAAATTATTTGATGCGTTATATTAAATTTAACCCTGTGTCTGCCGAAAGTGAAATTAGTGTGTAGTTTAAATGGCAATAAATGTCTTAAGTGGTCCAATGTTTATATAATGGTATTTAAAATTCATTAGTATTGTAATTACCACTGCCAGTTGGAGAGGTATATGTATTCGGTCACGTCTGTCTTTCTGTCTGTTCACACAATATCTCCGAAAGCACTCAATGGATTTCAATGAAATTTTGTGGAAGGGTGGGCAATGGGGTAAGGAAGAGGCGGATCCAGGAATTCTATTTTGATTGAGATATTTTTTTTAATACTTTTCTGTATTCACTCATGTCTGTCCACACGATATCTGATATGCTACTACTAATACTAAATAAGTTGAAATTTAAAAAAAATTAATATTTTCTTTTAAAAAAATTTTTTAAATTAGATTTTCCGTCTGGTCAAAACCCTGTCCCCAAGTGATCACAATAAGCAACTTCCTCTGTATATCCTTTGCTTAACGTTATCAGTCGGTTATTGTTATCAAAAAGACCCTGTCCTAAAGGGATTACAATAAGCGGCTTCTGCTGTATATCCTTTGCTTAATGTTATCAGTCGGTTATTGTCATCAAAAAGACCCTGTCCTAAAGTGATTACAATAAGCGGCTTCCGCTGTATATATTTTTGTAAAAATGAAACAACATAATTTTAATTATAACAATTAAAAACAAAATTAAAAATTGGAATTTAAAAGCAGCAAATCGGTCACATAATAAGTCCTTTTTAATGCTGATAATCGGATTTTTGTTTTATTTAACCGACTGAGGTAAGCAGGTTATTGGTGAAGGCTACAAACCTTGGGGAAACTGCTCGTCAGTGAAATATTGGTAATAAATGTTGTGCAAGTCTTGCAAGACGGCTTTTGGCTTCAGTTGGCATCAAAAGAGAGAGAGAAGAGCTTCCTCCGCAGAGAAGCCAGCTTCCTCGTCTTCCGTTGTGCGTCTGCCAATGTTTTTGTTTTGCATTGACATTTGAAATCTGTTTAGAAATAAGCTGAGAGGAATTGTTCTGCGAGGGGGTAAATGCTCAATTTGGGAAACGTTGGATTACAGTTCTGAATGTCTTTCTCTATCTACATTGCTCCACAGTCGGCTACCTAGGCTCTAAGTAGGTATTTATGGCCCCCACCTCCCCCACGAGGGCAGAATGTGACACAAGGTTGAATTTAATTTGGGGACCCTCATGCATACATGTGGGTGGTTCTAGAAATTGTCCAGTTCCCTTGGCACTTCCCTTTTGGGGTGTGTCAGGCACCAGGGATTGACCCTACTCTTACCCCTTTAAATGCAGGGAGGGAGAGCCCCCTGGAACTAGACATTTGATTTGGGCGGTGATTGAGTAGTTTAATGTTAAAGTAGATAAAAATCTATGTCAAAGCCCCTTCCTTTCTATTGAAAAAGAAGTACTTGCTAGAGTAGGAAAATCCCTGCGTCCTTAAACTTGTCAAACTCGCTAACTGATTATGATAATACTTACTTTATATTAGCTTCTGATGACACTGATCTTTGGTTTTTTATAAAGAATTGTCAGTTTTTGCTAAAGGGGTTATGTGACCCATTCCCCCCAACTATTTAGCAACCATCGAGTGATATTTTTAAATGTTCACACGCACGAATTTGCAATTCATCTGATACTATATTGCTTAATTTAAGATTAAAATAGATAGTTATGGAAAGGAAGATGTTGGCCTCCTAATAATAACAGTAATAATGATTCAAACAATATTATTGTTTTGATGAAACTAAGAATATTTATAGACAGTAACTGGGATTTTTTATTCTGCTTAAACAAACAAAAAATATTGTCTGTCAAGAAAATAAAAATTGTATTCATGAGGTTTTTATAGCTTTTTGGTTTTTTTTTCAAAATTTCAAGTATGATTTAAGTTTTTTTTCAGTTTGCAGTCTAGGTTTTTTCATTTGGTGTCAACTTATTTTATTGCTGTAATCTGATGTTGATAATTGGTGACTATACTAATACAACTTTGAAATTCAATACCATTATTTCTAGTAAAGTCTTGAATCATATTTTCTTTCTCTTGATCATCATTTAAAAGAAATTATTTCTGCAGCTTTATTGAGATTGTTTTCTTTTGTCATTAAAAAAGTCCCCTACACATTTCTGGTGATACAAAGAAGCTGTAAGAGATTTAAGATCACCAACTTCCTTTGAGGGATACTACTATTAGAAACAACCAACCAAAACTGTCCAACATAGGGTTCTTCAGTCTTTAAGTGGTTTTGCCTGGCTGGCTATCTATCTATGTGTTTGTCACACATACAGGTGACACCAATTGAGCTAGAGGGATGAAAAATGAAATATTTATGTCTAGAAAAACAAATTTTTTGTTGAAAATTCAGACTTTTTAGTGATCACTGTACAATAATTGATCACCCCCAACACGGTTAGTCATGTGACATTTTAAAAAAAACAACTTTATTTGGTTTGTGGCTTCTTTTTCTTATATAAATGAAATATATAACGATTATACAACTCACCAATAACACCCTTAAAATAAATGGATGCACAACTTCATTGTGTTTCCAAATTCTTGCAAAACATCTTCTGTATTGAAATGGTTCTTCGGACGGTTGAACTCCTTCTTGTTATTTGTGTTGTAAGTCATGCGCTATAAGGGCTACCCCCAAGAAGGAGTTCAACTGTCCGAAGAACCATTTCAATATTAATGACCCTTCTCAAAACTATAGAAAATATCTTCTGTATTATTCATGAATAACTATTTTTATGTAAAGGAATGGAATTTGAGTTAAAAATGAAAACCCCAATCATTCATACATTCCTTCCCCCACCCCATTTCTGATACATGAGAAGCAAGTTTATTGTTCTAACCACTGAACCATAGTAGAGGCTCAACTAATTTTTCAGTACAAATGGCCACCTTGTTGAAATTATTGTACATGTGTGTGTCTATGTAATGCTGAAAAGATTGTTAGTGGACAGATCAGTTATCCACTTTTTAATGAGACCCTGGCTTCTTGACAGACCATAAAATAAGAGTTGTAGGAAAAAAGACCTCATAAATTATTGAATGTGTTGCTTAAAAGTAGAAAAAATAAAAGGATTCAATCTTTGTATAAATGAGCTGCATATATTACCTATTTTATCAATATTATTAATCACTGCTACTCATAAACTACCTGGTTTATTGCTGGGTTTAGATTATTCATGTGTTCTCACATTTATATGTATCTATGTACACAGACTTCGCCCAGCCCTAACCGTTCATAGTAGAAACTAAGTCTGCTCGTATAGTGTAATGGTTAGCATGTCTGCCTCACACGCAGAAGGTCCCGGGTTTGATTTCCAGGATGAGTGACGAGTGTGGAAATCTCTTCATTAGGACAAATTTCCCTGTGCACTCAGCGGCTAATTGAATACACTCTAAGTTGTGTGATTAGGGTGGAAAGAAAAATGATAATGCTCCCAGATCAGAATACTGCACGAGCAATACCTCAACTCCCAAATTGTTGGGTGGAAACCAGGCTGTTCCTTCCCTTTTCCTTCCTTTTTCCTTGAAATTTTCCAGACACACTCCCCTCAACGAGTAGGGAAAACGTTTTTTTTAATTTTTTAATTTTAAAAATTTAAATTGCCCCTAAATAGGTTTTTAGAGGGGGGTTCAATACGCAATGTAAGTTTATGCTAAATTGATCACTAGTTTGTGCCCGCATGTTTTTTTTTTTTGAAAATTCAGACCTTTTTTTTAGTGATCACAGCTCAATAAAAGGTGAGAGAAGTAACTTTTGCATTGATCACCCCTTTTTCCAACTTTTTAATTGATCACCCCCAACACAGCATGGGTGGCAGTGATTCATAATTTTCCTTGGAATGCTAGTTCATTATTATAAGAGGTGCAAGAGCTCCAATTAAAAGGCTGTCTCTATATTCATCTCGTTATTTCCAGTCTATTAAGAGTCTTGATCTCTTTCCATGTCTGTCTTCATTACAGATTCATTTGTCTGTTTTTATTAACTTGTTATACTTGTCCGGAACACTTTGAATCTACTTAAGACTGAAACATCTGGGTAGGCCCTACCCAGGGTAGGTAGGGATGGCTAGAAGGTGTAGAGCTCTGTACACATCTGTCAGGGAAAGTGGAAATCCGTTTAGGATTTGCTTGCTTGTTTGGAGGGTGGGGGTCGGCGGCAGGGGTATTTGTTCGTAGCAGTTTATTTATTTATTCGCTGCAGTTTTATTTGTTTGCGACCTGCTTGTTTTGTAATATATTAGGTTTCATTTGTTACAATGAATGTAAAAGTTAAGTTGGCGTCGTGTGTGGAGAGGGGAAAACAGGGAAGGCTTTAAAAGATTAGTTGCAGTTAATAAATGTGAATTCCAGCTGTTTTGAAAAAGAAATTCTGTTGATATCTTTTCTATCTTTTCTATCTTCCCTTTTTATTTTATTTTCCCCTCTTCCGCTTCTCCTGTTCCACGGTTTCTGCTGAATAAAATCTGTGTCTTGTTCTTGGTAAATCCATCTTTTATTATCATCATTTCATCCTGATCTTCTTCCTCTAATAAGATGTGATCTTTCAATAACGCTATTCAATTATATATTACTATAGCAACTACCAACTCTACATTTTTTGGTGTCCGTGTAATTTTTTCTCCCCCCCCCCCGCTCCAAATTACTTGAAATATTGGTAATCAATATTTTTCTCTGTCTCTGTGTGTGTGTCTCACTCTGTGTGTGTGTGTGTGTCTCTCTCTCTCTTTCTGTGTGTGTGTGTCTCTCTCTCTCTTTCTGTGTGTGTGTGTCTCTCTCTCTCTTTCTGTGTGTGTGTGTGTGTCTCTCTCTCTTTCTGTATATGTGTGTCGCTCTCTTTCTGTGTGCGTGTGTGTCTCAGTTTCTGTGTGTGTGTGTCTCTCTCTGTCTCTGTCTCTTTAAAATATTGGATTGATTCTTTACTTGCAAATTTTATAAGTATTAAAGTATCCTGTCTGTATATAAAAAGGAATAATTAAACAGGTCTGGTTAGTCACTGAATAGAAACTGTCATGTGACCAACGTGTTGGGGCAGATCAATTAAAAAGAATTGGAAAAAAAGGTGGTGATCATTGAATAAATTACTTCTCTCACCCTTTGTTGGGCAGTGATCATTAAAAAAATGTCTGAATTTAAAAAAAAACAAGCCGTACACAAAATAAGGGACTGATTTAGCGTAAACTCACATTGTAAATTGAACACCCACTAAAAACCTAAAAATGTTTTTTCTAGACATAATAAGGAGTAAATGTTTAAATTTTCAGCCCTCATTGGTGTGTCCTGTGTGCGTGATGCATGGATAGATAGATAAACAGCCAGCCAACCAGAGCCACTTAAAAACTGAAGAAACCAATGTTGACAGATTCTAATTACCTTAAAGTGTTGTCAAATGTAATCAAGAAGTTTATTAAATGAATTAGTATCTTTCGTAGCAGAAGAGTCATATTTCTTGCTAGTTTTCAGGACAAAGAATGTCATTTAATTTTTGTATCAATTTCTGAGATGAGGAATGATCATTATTATACACTGATTTACTCGGACTAGTATCCTCATTTTGGTTGTTATAGTCACAGGGTTTTGGCTGTTGCACCCTCCGGCCTTCTTTAGGTGTCTATTCGCTAATGTTCTTGGAATTTTGAACCAAACCCTTTATTCCATCAATGATGGTAGATTGTTCTGATTCCGCTGTCCATGCCAGATGATATTTTGTATCAGTTAATTCTTCCTAGTTAATTAACTAAGGCTGGCAAGTACAACAGCCGAAACGTGACTACAACAAAATGAGGACATTAGTCCGAGTAAATCAGTGTATAAGAATGTCATTTAATTGTCACTTAAATGATTTTTTTTCTCTTAATGAAGATTGTCAAGTACAAAATAAAAATAAAAAAATGAATTTGGGTCAAATTACACCATGCAACGCAACTGAGTAGTGAGTGTTATTCTCTGATTGCTTATTTGTAAAAAGTATAGAAAATGTCAATTATTCCCTTCAAACTTTGCTTGCGTGATCACGATGGTGATATTCATATGTAGTTGTTTTTCTTACCTTATGTGATTAAAAATGTGCAAAATTAAAATTGTAATTCAAATTACAAAAAACCCAAAATGCCTGTCGAATTGGAAATAAGTAGATTTCAAATTTCCTGGTTCAAAAGCAAAGTTTGAAGGGAATAATAGCCATTTTCTATACTTTTTACATATGTTTAATCAGAAAATAATGCTTATTACCCAGGAACAATAAAAAGAGTAAAAAAACATTGCACTTTGTTATTTTCGGATAATTTAAAAAGCAACTGAATTTAGTCCGAATCATAAATGTAAAATATTGTTTGAAAGATTCTAGAAAAATATTTCAAGTTGTAAGGGTTCATAGAATTCAGGTTAATGAAAAAAAAAATTATTGTTAAAAATAAATTGAATGAAAATCTAATTTCTGCTAGATAATTTGGAAATGAATTTATCTGGAATCTTAATTATTCAAATTCACTTTTTTACCTTCTAAATTAAAACCTAATTATCACATTCTTTTTATCTAATTTTTATTTTAAGATTCACAGCTAGCTCATTAATGATTTTTATTAATATGCCTTGTTCAATGAAATTTCTTATTGAAAAGTAATTTTGTCTTTTTTCTTTTTTATTGATGTTCTAAAGTTTATTTAAGCCTATCTATATTATAATAAGCAACTTCTGTCTGTCACACTTTAAAAATAAAAGTTTTACATTGAAAGGGGTGAGGCAGAGATTCTGAGCATGGAATTGCATTACAAAAACCCTGGGGAGTGGGCGATAATGAGGGTATGGGTACGCAAAAGGGTAGGGTGAAACAAAGATATTCGCTAAAGGAGAATGGCTGAACTTGGTCGTTGAGATAAAAAGAAAGGTAAAAAGTAAAATGAGGTGGAATTGAACAGCTTTCGAGTGTCTGTGAGTGGAAGATTTGGTTAAGTGCCAGAGGTGGTCGCTTCAGGCAACTCCCATGAGTTGTTTCAGATACTCCAGTGCTTTAGATTTCCACCCCTAGGTATACCGTTAGTAAAGCAACGGGTATTTTACTAGTACTATCTAAGATGGCTTTGTTGTCCCTTACATTCCCATGAGTTGTTTCAGATACTACAGTGCTTTAGATTTCCACCCCTGGTTATACCGTTAGCAAAGCAAATAGTTGTTATTAATAGTTTAATATCAATGAATTAATGTTGTGTGAATATCTTTCTTAAATCTTACTTTGGAAACCTGTGTTGTCATTTAATTTCAATCGTTTAATAGGTAACTGTTTTCCGAATACAGAGAAATGTTGATTATCCGAATTCTGATAATCCAAACAAGATTTCAAGGTCCCGTAATTGTGTTCAGTATGGCTTCCTTTTTTATGGTCGGATCAGTTATCTGAACAATCAATTATCTGAACAAAATACTCCCTGCCCGTCTCGTTCAGATGATCGAGATTTCTCTGTATTATAAACAAAATTCTTTCCTGTTCTTGCGTGTTTTCATTAGACGACTTGATTAGCAAAAAGCTTGACTGACGAATTAGCGTCTCTCTCTGTCTGAACAATATGCTTTATTAATAATGATAATTTGGTACTCATTCAGTAATATTAGCAAACTAGAAGGTTTTATTTACGGAAATTCAATTAAAAATACTATTTTACAAAATTCAATCTTCCATCAGTAATATTATCTTTTATTAGATGAAGCATTGTCAACCATTATTAATTTTTGACTAGGATTTCTTTCATCTTAATTCTGGTTGCTTTTCATCTAGTAGTAATATTAAAATTTTTTCCAGACCCAGTTGTAAAATATTTGTATGACAAATGAATTATATCTATCTGGACTTCGCCCAGCCCTAACCTTTATAGTAGGAACTTGACATTTTACACTCACACCCCCATCAATGATTAGAGGAAATGTTTTTTGGACCCCCTCACAAGTACGGGTTTTTAGAGGGTAGTTCAATTTTATCTATCTATCCATCTGGTCTTCGCCCAGTCCTAACCGGTCATAGTAGAAACTTGAAATTGTGTACACACACTCCCCTCATTGAGTAGGGAAAATGCTTTTTTTTTTTGTTTTTCGAAAATTCCCCTCCAAAATATGGTTTTAGTGGGGGTTCAATACGCAATGTAAGCTCATGCTAAATTGGTCACTAGTTTGTGCCTGCTTGGTTTTTTTTGTTGAAAATTCAGACATTTCTTTTTTAGTGATCACAGCCCAACTTTTTAATTGATCACCCCCAACACAGCATACATGGATGGCGGTGATTCATAATTTCTCTTGGAATGCTAGTAGACTTTTTTTTCATAAACTTAAATCAACCTTCTAATGGACAATCTAACATATTTCAGGCTTATTAGCATCTAATTAAAAGAATTGCTTATCATGAGGAAACTGGTTACTAGCTTCTAAAGTCAGCAACCTAATTATATATAATAAACTCTATAAACCAGCTGTGGTGCAAAGCACTAGGTAATAAAAAGAATAGAATCTAATAGATTACAGCTAGATAGGTTTGCACAATTGAAAGAAATCCCAAATGCAATAAATGAATTTTGTATGACTTTTTAAAAAGCAGCCAAGTGCTTTTTAGAATTACTCGAATTATGCTGCCTCTGGCATTTCTGAATTGCTTTGTGTTGTGAAAGAGAAAAACTGATAACGCAGCTGTCAGTTACTGTAGCAACAGAATCCACAGAGGGTTGTCGATCTCGGCTTGGTAACGTAATACCTTTTTATTTTAAATACCAATATACTATCTATGCATAAATTCTTGATTTTTGGCAGTGAAAGGTGCTTCCTTGCATAAAATCTCATATTAACTGTTAGGCATCAAGGACTTTTCATTTTTTTTTTTTTTTTTTTTTTTTTAATTTTTTTTAAGCTCTTCTGCATTTGATGAAAGTGTTTCTGTATCTAATTTTTTTTTTGTATTATGTTCAGTATTTTCTGTATAGCACCACAATCTAAAAAAAAAAAGAATGGCTTTTTTAATACAAAAAATGACCCCCTAACTTATTGAGATTTAAAAAGAAATTTAATTTGAAATAGACTTCTGTTATTAATGAGATTTGAGACATTTCTTGAGGGGAAAATGGAAGAGTCTTATAAGATAAAATAACCTTAACAGTTAAGGTTATTTTTATATTTTGAGACATTTCTTGATCAGATTTTGAGGAGGATTTAAAGTTTTTAATTGATCACACCCAACATTGATAAGATTTAGAGGATTTTAAAAAACAAATCTGTAAATGAGAGGAATTCAGGGTAATATGTTTTTTTTCTTCTTCTTCTTAATATTGCCCTGCTGAAATAAAGAGGGTGGTGGGGGCAGGGCTGAATTATACTATATGGCTGAGTAGGTTTAAGCCTAGGGGCCCGTAGCTAACAGGGCCCATAAGAATTCTGGGATATTCATATTTTTCTAAATTTTATTTTTGACAGGACCATAGCCGTATTAGCCTATATGCAAACTATGCTACGGTGTAGGGCCCAAAATAAATAACAAGTTAGAAATGTATCACTACTACTACAGGGAAAATGAATTAAACAATAAAACTGTCAAAATAAGAACATTCCCTGGTGTGAAGTCTGAGCACTCACCATAATTGCTAAGATATTGTTAATAATATCTTAAAATTTTAATAAAAATGTCGTAACAAATATCTCTTTAAAAATGAAATGAATGTATTACACATTAGCACATAACAATCCACTTTATTCACACGATTGGCAGATAGCATTACTTACTTAAAATTATACACAAAACGGGGTGGGGGAGAAGGATGTTTCAAGATGGGTGACCCCATATTGCTAATAGCCTAGGGGCCCTGGAATAGGTTAATCAGGTCCTGGGTGGGGGTCTTGTATGCCATCAAATATGGTAATTTTTCTTTGATTTTTAAGATTTGTAAATTGAGCTGAAAATATCTTTCCAGTGGATGCTCTACTAATAGACATATAAGCGGTTTTGGGGTAATTTTGCCTATTCGTATTGTCTAAATTGGTATTGTTTGAAAATAGAATGAACTATCATTCCAAGGGAAATTATGAATCATCGCCATCCATATATGCTGTGTTGGGTGTGATCAATTAAAAAGTTGGGCTGCGATCATAAAAAAAATGTCTGGATTTTCAAAAAAACAAGAGGGCACAAACTTGTGACCAATTTAGCATAAGCTTGCATTGAAAATTGAACCCCCCATTAAAACCCTATTTTGGAGGGGAATTTTCAAACAACAAAAAGAAGCATTTCCTCATCTCATTGAGGGGAGTGTGTGTACAAAGTTTCAAGTTTCTACTATGAACGGTTAGGGCAGGGCAAAGTCCGGATACATATTAATGTCAGAACACATGAATAACCTAAACCCAGCCACAGTCTCTAATTAGTGTGTTTTCCAGTCATATAACGTATAGTAGCTCTCTCTTTTACTAACATTTTATGACTCTTATAAATGTCCGGATACATATAAATGTGTGAACACCTGATTAACCTAAACCTTTGGTAGCATTGATTAATAATCTATACAAAAGTGTGAATATCCTGTCTTAATTTAAATGACTCCTATGGAATTTGGTTTTATATTATGTTTTCTTTTCATGGCCACTTAAGCCTACTTATTTTTTTGGTTATGGAAGTGACATTTTTTCCCCCTGATTTATGTAATTTAAGTTCTATCAGAAATCTTTTCATTTTTAATGCTGCAAACATAAAAACCATATTTTTTCATACAATTTTAAAGTTGGATCTACATAGAAGACTTATTCTGGCTTAGTCAAAAGTTTTGAATTTTATAATGTTCATAGTGCTAATTATTATTACTTATGTGTGGTATGGAGGTGTGTGTAGCCTAGCAGAATGGAATTGACAGACCGAGTTCAAACTCTGGCTTGGACAGTTTGCGTTCAATTTGCACTGATACTCCTCCCACCCCCACCCCAGTTATGGGTAAATAGCAGGGCTAGCAACCTGGCCCTCTGAAAACTCACAATTGCTATAGAAACAGTGATCTCTATGGCCTGTCCGAGAAATGGAGACAAAAATCATTGATTTGTGTGTCGTGTGATCTATGGCTTCTTCGAGAAATGGAGACCAACTCATTGCTTCATGCGACACAGGAGTAACTGAGTCTGTCTGTGAGAGGGATATTGGGGCAAATCCTCAAGATGAGAATTACCTTCAATGTTTAAAAGGTGAAGACCTCTCTAATTAGAATTTATTTACCTATAATTAAAATTTAGAGGGCAATGTAAATTTCTTTTTTTTTCTTTAAAATAAAAAAAATACATTAGACCAAAAAGAATCTACCAGTTTTTTTTCACATACCTTAGTCTTAGATTCTAGCAACATATGGCCACTTGCAAGTGTAGACATATATATGTTAGTAAGAGTATGGTTTTTTGTTATCAGTCTTTATTAATAACTGCCACTGCCTATGATAATGACATTAAATTTGATCTTAATGATTTAATTTTTTTACTAATTAGATTAAGTTTGATTTAACTCTAAAATTTGTTTTCTTTTTTAACAGCTTTTAGCTCTTTTCAAGATGTGCCAATTTGATATTTTAATTAATTTAATCAAATCTTTGCTGCTAAAAACCTTGGAGAGCCATATTAATACTAAAAGGTTTGTAGAGGATTTTTTTTATTGCATCCTCTTTTTTGTGTCTCTAAGGTTTGCAGCTCTCATCTTGTGATGGAATCATTGAAGTAATGATAATCCTGAAATTTTTTAGAAACAGTTAGCCAAAACTGTCACCTCAGTTTTTAAGCGGGTCTGGCTGGCTATCAATCGTGCGTACAGGCCACACCAATGGCACTAGAGGGCTGAAAATTTAAACTTTTACTCCTTATTTCTAAAAGAAAGGTTTTTTTTGGTTTTTTTCCTGATGATTCCTTCCCTAAATTGATTTTTAGAGGGGGAGGTTCAATTTGCAATGTAAGTTTAAATTGGCTCCATAGTTTGTGTCTGGCAGCATTCACACTTTTATTTGGTTTTGTTGAAAATTCTGACTTTTTTTAGTGATGATCACTGCTCAACAAAAGGCGAGATAAGTAACTTATTCATTGATCACCCGTTTTTCCAACTTTTTAATGGATCACCCCCAACACTGCATATATGAGTGGTAGTGATTCAGAATTTTCCTTGGAATGCTAGTTTTCTTTGTGTTGATTCTTTAATTATTGATTTTTTGCAATTTAATAAACACATGTCAGCTGTAATTTCTTCAGCAAAAGCAAATTTTTTAATTGATTATCCCCAACACGACATGCTGCCAAAAGACATTAGTCGCATGACGGTTTCTATTGAGTGACTAACCAGACCTGTTTTTATTTTTCTTATTTCTTTTTTCAATACAGAATAACATATATATAAAATGTCAGTAATTTGAAAATCTTCCTACTTGAATATCTGATTAACATGTCCGTTTTCTAAAGTGTGGAAAATAAAACAATATATTTTTATTATAATTTATTATATACTATAAAATTTATACAGTAGTCCCCCTTTATAACGTGGGTGTTGGGGTCCAAGAAAGCCAACTGCTTTATAACTGAACCGAAATTGTACATAAACCAGGATTATGTACATTTGTCCATATTTACTGCAGTCACATAAAGAAGTCTGTGAGGTTCTTTTGGCGGAGTCCTTTTTTTCATGTTCACCTGTGTCTGTTTTGAGTAGGTTCTTCAGGTGAAGTGTGTAGAAGTGTGTAGAGTGGATCCAAATCCAGAGCTTCTGTGTATTCAATGGATCACTTGAATCTGGCTGATGACATCTGAATGGCTACCTGACCAACTCCAACTTTTCTTTTACTGAGAAAAAGGCTTCCCTTTTTTTCCTTTTTTTTTTAAAAACATTTTGTATTAACTCTTAAATTCATACAATGAAAATAGAATGTCAATTTCAAGGGAAATAACTTTCGATTAAAATTATCTCCCTTTGACCATTAGGTGAAATTTTAATTTTTAAAACAAATTCAATTCAAAGAGTTCCAATATTTGTTCTGCTTTTCATTGAAGTGTTCCACTGTCAATTACAAGTGGATTTAAGAGTTGATGGACAAACTTTTTTAAGCTGATCTAAACTCTTAGACTCGTTGAAATTACAATAAAAGAAGTCCGAATAGAACCCCCCCCCCTTTTATATAATTTCCCCAAACAAACTATTAATTAGTCTGTTTATTCACTTATTACTGTGGTTAATTGGAACTCTTTAGTCATGGAGTGTTATTTATAAAGACCAATCAAAAGTGAATTATGAATACCAAACAAGTTCACCGGTGAATGAAGGTGTTGTTTTCATCACAAAATCAAAGAAATTATGTGTAAAAACACCATGTAATTATATGCTAATTGATTGTAAATTGAAGAAATCTAATATTTAAGTCATTTGATGAAAATCTATTTTTATTCATGGTTTTTTGGACGATTGGACGATGATATTGGTGAAAATGTTGGGGTCCACCACCTGACTGATATTATATCATGACCAGCTCTATTGTGCCTCATGTTATATCGTGGGGGGCTCCTTTTTTGGAATAAATGAGAATTGTGTTAGCTTCATGCTTTTTAATTGGTTGTATTAAAAATGGTTTATGTATTTATTGGTTTGAGTTGAGATTTTCTGCATCAAGCAGCGGTGGCGGCCGGTGCTAATTTATTTCTGTTACTTTATTGACTCTTTAATAAAGAGTCAACATGGAATTGTGTGTTTATTTTGTTTTTTAAAAAAAAGATTAATTTGAAAATATTGAAATTAGCTTTTATCTTGTTGATATTTGTTCACTCTCTCTGT
>VCCN01003663.1:1586728-1598600 GCA_006491835.1 Architeuthis dux
CCCCCCCCCCCACGGACACTGATGACTATTAGGGGTTCTGGCAGGTAAGACCTTTCCTCTGTACCTGCTTGGATTATGAATTCTCTTTGTTCCTCTGTTTCCTAATTGCTAAATTGTTGGTATATCGGTGGAGTAGGAGCCAGTCCGTTTGGGCAATATTTTGTGAAGATAGGATTTAAAATTATTAAAAAAGATTACAGTGAAAAATTTAAATTTAAAACAGGTAAATTTCTTTCAGCCAGACCAACCTTGAAAAGCTTCCTACGCCATGTGTAATTTACTTGTTTTTACTGGACATGAAACTAATAAATATTACGATTTAAACGGCTTTGTGAGGAATTAATTAACTCTAAACTTTATTCAAACGTTTAAATTTTTCGCTCTAATCTTTTTAGTTTTAGACCCTATCTTTGTAAAATATTGGTAATGTGATGGCTGGACCAACCCAATTGGCTTCTACGCCACTGAATATAGACTTACTAAACATAGACATAGTTACATCAATAAGTCTGCTGCCTAATGATGAAAAAAAGCATTTATTTTATGCAACATTTTTTATTCAACATAATCTCCTTCCTTGTCAATGCACTTAATTTAATGGTGAATATTAATAATGATCTGCATTCAATAACCGATTGATGATTAGTCATTTCTGTTTTCTTCAAAAATCTAAATGATGAACATTTTATTGTCTACCCAGGGGAAAATGCTCTTTTCATTGAAATTGACTGTTTTTCAAATATTTTCCAAGTGGAAAAATATTTTCTTTCAGGGAAAATAATGGAAATACTGTATATGCTGCTGTGTATAAGACGGACATTTTAATTTAAAAAAAACAAAAAACAAACCCCTTTAAAATATTACACTTTATTCAATGCGCTGGTATTATGATAAGCTCATTATGGACAGTTATGGAGCTTGGATGAGTTGCAGTGACCGTAGGACTCCAAATACCCTTGTGAACCATTCATCTTCTTGGCCGGCATACAGCAGTGAAATTACTGACAGATTATCCTACGAGACTGATCTGAAACAACTTTGAACTAAATCTTTCCATCTGGGGACATTAAATGTTCATGCCTTCTTGAATGAAATAATAGGTTCTATTTGAAAATCCCTGAAGTGATACATAACACCTGCTGAAGGTTGGAGATTGCATCAGCCAACACAATGATGAGGCTTGTGACTCACTTGTGTAATCATTAGCAGAATTCATTCAGAAAAAAGAAAATTTAACAGATTTTACCAATACCTATTCATTTAATGTTTCCTGGTAAAATGTATCACTTTTTAGAGATTATTTTTTTGGTATTGAGCTTTATTTTTTTTGTGTTTTAATTTTTTGGTCTTTTGTATTTTTTAACATTGGTTTATTGCTGGGTTTAGGTTATTCATGTGTTCTGACATTTATATGTATCCATGTATCCGAACTTCGCTTGCCCTTGAAATTTTGCACACACACACTCCCCTCAATGAGTAGGAAAATCTTTTTTATTTTTTGAAAGCCCCCCCCCCCTCCAGTTTTTTAGCGGGGAGGGGGGGTCAATATGCAATGTAGGTTTATGCTAAATTGGTTACTAGTTTGTACCCGCTTGTTTTTTTGAAAATTCAGACCTTTTTTTAGTGATCACAGTCTCACTTTTTAATTGATCACCCCCAACACAGCATATGAGTGTCAGTGATTCATAATTTCCCTTGGAATGCTAGTTTCCTTTGTGTTGATTCTTTAATTATTATTTTGCAATTTAATAAACACATATTTCAACCCCAAAGCAAATTCCATATTAATTCAAAATTCTTTAAAACCAATGAAATGGTGAATGTATTAATATTTGTAGCCCAAATTTATATTATGAAAATAATTTGTTTTGAGATTCAAAGGCAGGACAAACAATTTAGGAATATATTTTTTTCAAATAAGCACATATATTTGTATGAATAGCATATTGACACAATGGCAAGAAGTGCAGAGTGGCATAACGATTATTGACCCTGAATCGGCGAGCTATGTTCAAGTTTTTATCAGGACTGCTTGCGTTTACTTCACACTAATGCCCTGGGAAAGGCATGAATCCCCCCCAGCTATAGGGCAGTTAGAGCCCTTTAGCCATGTAAAGGCAATCCAAGAGAAAGTTACTGTGACAGAAAAGGAAATCAGGGATCCTGAATCCTAGTAGAGGAGGAGGATGGGTGTAGAGCTGACAAGTCCACACTGTTAAAAAGAAAAGAAATATCTGCTACTGAAACTGAAGATGCTGCCCTATTGCTCCGTAGGGAGCCTACAGGAACCATTGATGAATGATGAATGAGCATTGACACACTTTTTATGAAATCCTATTAGCTCTTATTTGTGATGTGATTCCTAGTCTCTATTTAAAAGCAGCTGTTTGACCTTTTCCATTCAGAAGTTCCCCCCCATGAAAACCGTTTAAAAGCATTTATTTCCCTCTGATCTACCAATACGGGTTTTGTTTATTTCTCTTCATATTTTTCACTTTATCTAACTTCATTTGATCTTGAATTGAGTACATTTTCATTAACCCAGTAACCCAGTATTCAAAAAAGGAAGATATTATTGATTGTCCCTACGTTTTTGCAAATATAAAAAGGGACGCAAATGAAAATTTATGATTAATGATATAATTGCGGTTTTCATTCCTTTCTGCTACCAAATATAGTACCATGTTTTCTTGGTGTTTCTTTAAATGTAATTGATGTTTTCTTGGTGTTTCTTCCAACCAAGTCTTTCTTGCGACTAAGTCTTTCTCTCCTTATGTAAACCTGAAATTACTGTCAATATATAATCATTCTGAATCAATATAGATCTCTACTTTTATCTATATTTTGGAGATTTATTATGTTATTTGAAACTTGTTCGTTCTCTAAATCGATAGATGTTTTCGTGAGGATTGTATTGATTAATAATAGAAAAAGAAAACGGGCTTGGTTAGTCAGTAGAAACCGTCACATGAACATCTTTTGGCAGCATGCCATGTTGTGGGTGATCAATTAAAAAGTTATTTTTCTTGACTTTTGTTGGGCGGTGATCACTAAAAAAAAATCTGAATTTTCAAAAAACAAGCATGAACGCTGCTAGACATAAACTAAGGGACACAAACCTATTTTGTGGGGAATTTTTAAAAAAACGTTTTTTCCTAGACATACAGTGTAAATGTTTAAATTTTCAGCCCTCTAGCTCCATTGACACATAGCCAGCCAGAATCACTTAAAAACTGACGAAACCTATGTTTACAGTTTTGGTTGACAGTTTCCCACAATAGCAGTGGCTTATTTTAGTTGTATAAAGTGTCTGGCTGGTCCATGTTATATTCTCTTTTCTTCTGAACATTATAAGGGTTTTCATAGTTTAAATTTGAATTGGCCCATGAATCACTCTTAAATTAATCTTCATTATTATTATTATTATTGGATGAAGTAATTGTAACGCATTATTTTAATCAAACTTTACTAGTTTTGAAATTAGGATGAAGGTAAAAACTAGTCAGGTTTGATTAAAATAATGCACTTTTAAATTGTTTCTGGAAAATCTAATTATAAAATTAAAGGAATTATTAAAACATGTTTTTCTTATTCTGAATGCAGCAATTACTTTGTTTTGTACAAACTTAGTCTGACTTCTTATTAGGATAACAGGGATGATGAGTTCATGGAATGAAGATGGTTCTAATAGTCATTTGTTAAAACTATTATTATCAGGGGAACAGTGCTACTGCAGCTCACTGGAGTGCTGCTGTGGCACCAGTAAAAAAACAATAAATAAATGGAGACAAAACGGTCCGGCATTTAAAAGGTTAGCACTGCACTCCTAATTATTGCTGTCACTTTTTAATTAGAATTATCTATGATTATTTTTTGTACTCTTTCAATTCATAATACTCCACATAAAAATAATAGGCTATAAAATCAAATAATGGATAATTTTATATACGACAGAATATGATAATTATGATGACATTTAATTAGTTGGGAACCTGTATTTGCTCGGCGCCAGTGTGAGCAACTGCTAAATGAGCGGCCTAAATCGTAAATGTAAATAAAGAAACAAGTGCCATGCAGAGATCGTGTGAGTAGAGGGCCGGCAAAGTGTATGGTAAAAACCTCCTGCCTCCATGAAAGCATCGTTAGTTCAGTGGGTAGAGCAGAACCTGCGTATATGGTTGCTTCCAGGGTGGACGCTGGTTCAATCCTCGCATAGCGCTTGTTTCTTTATTTACATTTACAGTTTGGGCTGCTCGTTTTGCAGTCGTTCACACCAGCACTGAGCAAATATAGGTTCCCAACTAATTAAATGTCTTTATAATTATTATATATGTTAGATTGTTAGACATAAAATGTTGTTTTTGGTTTTATCGTTACAAATCATCCAAATTGCTGAAAGTGGTCTAATCTTGTTAATTTTGTACAGTACTTAAATGTTCCTAATCCATTTAATACCAGATTGGCTAACATTGGATTGTCAAATAATGCTTGTTTGGTCTTCAGTCTTTGGTTGTCATGATGAGTCAGTTGTCATGAAACACTTTGAAGAAAGAAGTTTTTCTTGACTTTCACGTTTGAGGCTAAAAAGTTCTTCTCTTCTGATTTATTGCCTAAAAAAGAAAAGGTGAGTTAAAAGAAATGTTTCAAGACTCTACTAATTCTGGAAATCTTTAGAAACCATCAACCAAAACTGTCAAGGTAGCTTTCTTCAGTTTTTAAGTGATTCTGGCTGGCTGGCTATCTACGTATGTGTCATGTGTACAGGATGCAGCAATGGAGCGAGAAGGCTGAAAATTTAAACATTTACTCCTTATGTATAGAAAATAGGGTTTTTTTATTTTTGTTTTTTAAAAGTTTTTTTTTTATAATTTCCACCACAAAATAAATTTTTATTTACAATGTAAGTTTAGGTCCCTTAGTTTGTGTCTGGCAGGGTTCACGCTTTTTTTTTTTGTTGAAAATTCTGACTTTTTAATGATCCAACAAAAGATGAGAGAAGTAACTTCTTCATTGATCACACCTGTTTTTCCAATTTTTTAATTGATCACCACCAACACGGCATGCTGCCAAAATACATTGGTCATGTGACAGTTTCTATTGAGTGACTAACCAGACTTGTTGTTTTCTTGAATCTGATGCTAAAGATTTGTATTGCAAGCGCAAAATGAACTTAATACACGTTTTCCCTGTACCAGAAAATGAATCTCCTTATACCCAAATATGGTTTTAGAGACTAAAGAATACTGTGATGTAGCAAGGGTTTTCAGCGCCCGGGGCAAAGATAATATTGGCGCCCCCATTATTACCTATTTAGTTATGACTTTTCTTCTGGGACTCTAGTGCTCATTATCTTTTTGTACATGTCTTTGAATGAAAGAAGCTCTTGTATTATTTCAGTTTCACTTTGGATGACATCTGAATAGCTAAGGTGTTTTTGCGCCCCATCACACTTGCGCCCAGTGGCGACTGCCCCCCTTCGCCACACCACTGGTATATGCCAGCCTATAAAGTCGAGGTCTGCAGCCTAAAAAAATCTCTGCAAAACGACAGGTCGACTCGTATATTGAGTATAAAATGTGAACCATTACCACTGAGTGGTAAACAAACAGGGACAGCCTGCCAAACACTGGCTGTGCACTATTTAGCGTAACTCTTGCAGCCAACCACAAATATTTCCAACTGAAACTCGTGTTTGGTAAAAATCATGGAAACGATACTAAAATGGGAATGAGTTACCATACAGACGGTAATAAAATAGAAACGATCCCACCACACACCATTTCGAAACAGCGATGGACTGTAAACTCTAAAATAAACTTAGTATTTATGGAAATGGTGCTGCCCTATTTTGCTAACCACATTTCAGTTCTGAGTACACCGGGGTAGCAATTTTTTAATAATAACTGTTTTTTCCTACAGTGTTTTTGCTTCTATCTTTGATGGTTGACTTATACAGCGAATATAGGCCTAAACCTGAATTAGCACCTCAATATTTGGGGGTCGACTTATACCCCCCGTCGACTTATAGGTCGGCATATATGGTAGTTTTAAAAACTAGTTGGATGAATTGTGCTGCCATATTTCTCGTGAATATGAAAGCAACTTGTAAATATCAGATTATATATCTTGCTACTGCTGTAGTAGTAATAAATTCTAAAATATTATTGGGAATTAATTACCAAATAATTAGAATTAGTCACGGACCATAAAAGTTAAATATTTATAAAAAAGCGCCCTGATATTAATTTACATATTCAAATAACAGTCTGTATGGAAGTTAATGTTGAATTTTTACTGAAATATAAAAATAATTTACATTGGTTTTATTGTGAAATGCCTTTTTCCATTGTCAGCTACCAATGTTTATCAGGGCCCCTGAGGGGTGGGTACAGCCAGTACAGCGACTTGGAGCCTGGAAGAAGAAAACATCTTTATTTAAGAAAAAAACCCAAAACATTAAAAACAGATGTACTGTAAGGAGAGCGTGGTCTTACCTTAAAGATATTCTTCCGCCCAACTGCCTCCCCAAGAATATTACAAGTAGAAACAGACCTATTTTGTTCAATGATTACTACATAAATGAAATTATTAGGTTTAAGTAAAAGGCAATTAGCTTCAGTCTGTGGTACAAAGTCTCCCAATAAAAGCATTAATTCATGTGAATAGCTTTAAGGCTGTGGTTCCCAAACTTTTCCAAATCACAGCGCCCTTAGTGTATAAGGATTTTTCATGATGCCCCAATTCAGAAAATGTCCGCTCGGATAGTGTAATGGTTAGCACATCTTCCTCACATACAGAAGGTCCTGGTTTCGATTCCCGGCATGAGCGAAGAGTGTGGAAAACTCTTCATTAGGACAGATTTCCCTGTGCACTCAGCAGCTAATTGAGTACACTCTAAGCTGTGCGATTAGGGTGGAGGTATCCCTTCGGTGGACTTGCATCCTGCCAATGGGGTGGTCATAAAAACCTGTAGGAATAAAGTCCTGGTCTTGACCAGACTTGAAACTTGCAAGGATCACTAAGCCGACGCATGCAACAGAAACCGGGTCTTTGTCACCGGGTGTATACTCCATTGGGAGTTGTCGCTTTACTTTTACAATTTAGAAAATACTGAACATTTTCATTTACTTTCATGTGTCTCCGTCTCGTTATAATGCTTTCACAATGCTTATTAATGTTTAATAAAAAACAAACTTTGCCATTTGTACAAAAACAAGGACTACAACTTTTTAAAACATATTCGGATAAATTTGTATCATTAACTTACTAGTATGATTAAAATTTTTGAATATCCTGCGGTGCACCTAGCAGCTGACCGTGGCTCCCTGGGATGCTGTGGCGCACACTTTGCGAATCACTGCTTTAAGGAAAAACCCACAAAATTGAAAACACTGCACCAGGAAGTTTTAAGTTTAATTAATAGTCCAACCAAAATTGAGAGACTGAGATAAAAAATACTCAGACTACTGATAAGATAAAAATTTTTACATTTTTGTTTAAAGGTGGACACTGAAATATTGTTTACATCCGTGTTTTTAGAAAGTTCATTACATTTTTTACCTATAAAAATATAATAAGACATACTTGTTAACTTAGTTCTTCAAGGAGGGCTCTTATATAACATTGATCGTATCAACTTAGCATTTTCGATACACAGTTATACCTGTGTATCGAAAATGCTAAGTTGATACGATCAATGTCTGTTAATGAAATAGGTTGACTCTATTGTTTACAAGCAGGCCAAAATAGAATAACGTGCTAAAAGAGTTATATTTTTTTTTAATGGTATGTCTTTTTTTTAGCATACAAGCTCGTTAATTATATGGCGTTGACATAGCTCTGTAATTATGCATGTCTCTGTTGGATGTAATATTCAATACAAATGAATACAAAGAAAATGCAAATGAAAACATTAAAATTCCATGAAAAACAGCAAAATATTAAAAAGATTTCTTGTTTTCATTTTTTTTTTCCAATGCCTCGTCAGGTTTTAATTTTAATTAAGGTTTAAGACTTGTATTTGAAGTGCAGGCCCGCTGTCAACGAACTTTATAGGGTATGTCTAAGATCTTGAATTGTTGTATGAAAAGGATATCCAAATTTGAATTCTTTCTTTTGACCACTATTTATTGTGGAGGTTGCACGAGGGGAAGAAGACTTCTACCCCAAGTGCGAGATATCCACAAAATGCTCAATTGGGCACTCCTTTCCCATTCCTTGGCGTAGCAGATGAAAGCAGGATGGCTAAAGGACACAGGTGTTTGTGTGGGTGGGGACAGCTGTGCACCTCTTCGGGGTGGGGGCCCTGATGATTATGTAACCTTTCTCAAAAACAGCATTTTTTAAAATCTTTTTATTTCATCCCCGTTAAATATCTTAATGTAGGTTATGGTCTGTTATTCATTTTTTCAAAGTAAATCTGGCATCCATAATTCCTTTTTGTGAATGAATAAACTCCATACCTTGGGTCAGTTGCTTAAAAGATTTCATCTGAGAAATTTTGTTTATTCTTACAAAGATGTGTGCATGTGTACGGGGGAAGGGTTTAGGAAAAAGCTTTTTATTGAAGATCTTTTCTCTGTATTCAATGCCAGCAGGGCTCCAGACTAACTCTTTTCACTACCGTCCTGGAACACAATTTAACCATCCCGAAGGAAATGTAAACGGTCCCAAAATCAAAATGTTGTTTCGTTACTTTGTTATCATCTATAGTTGTTAGTAGCATAATAAAAACACCATTAAAATGTTGAGGAAATAAATAATTGTCAAACTCCAGTCCAAACCTGGAATTGACTTTGTTTTTCTACTGTAACAAAAACGAGAAGAACAATCCTCACCCCACTAAACAAATATCTTCCTTGGGCGGAAGTGATTTAAAAAAGAAAAAAAAAAGAAAGAAATCTCTTCCGTCCCGGAGGCATTCCAGGAAAGATATTTGTTTATTTTACTGTCCCAGGAGGACAGGACAACATTAATTTCAAGCCCTGAATGCCAGTGTCATTGACTGAACTTAATAACATACAAAGTCTTGTTGCAGTTTGTGCCAAGAAACTTCCTTTTTATTTTGTACTCTTGTTGCCTGCTGTAACTGGATAGGACGTGCGGGGGTGTTTGTGGGTTCAGATTGCCTAGACTGACTTGAAGTACAAACATATTTTTTATCCATTATAAATAAACTATTGGATGGCATGAAAACTGGTGAGCTGAAGCCATTTGCAACATCCATACAGGCATCCCTCAAAGATATTGCAGTTTCCATTCCAGACCATAACAATAAAGAGAGTCAAGCAGATTCTTTTGGTTTCCCAGTGAATCTAAAAGTTATGTTCATACTACACTGTAGTCTATTGTGAAATAGCATTAGGTCTTAAAAATAAAAAGCAATGTACATATCATAACGAAGAAAATACTTTATTGCTAAAAATCATCTGAGCCTCCAGTGAGTCGTAATCTTTTTGTTGGTGGAGGATCTTGCCTCTTCTTGGACACTCAAAGACCAATGTACGGTTATTAATTAGCCTAAATCTCAATATAATAATAATTGTTAAGTATCATGAGTTATTCCCCTTAGGCAGAAGAGTTTCTATCCACTTCCACTGTTTTACGTTCTGGTCAACGAGCAGCCATTATTGTATTGTTATTAGTAGATGAGAGCTCCAGGACACACGTATGTGTATCGTGACTGCGGTCATTGTGAATATTTGAATAAAGGATCTGTAAGTACATTATCCTCTGTATGCATTTTAATCTGTTAATATCTGTCATTAAACCAAGCTTACAATAATAATAGTGAAAAAGTTTGAAATATTGCAGGAATTACAAAAATGTGACCGAGTGAGCAAATGCAGTTCGCAAAATGGTGCCAATTGACTTGCTCGACGCAGGGTTGCCACAAATCTTCAGTTTGTAAAAAAGTGCTATATGTGTACAGTGTCTATATCAGTTTTTCCTAACCTATACTTTCTGTCTTAAGTTTTTATTTGGGACTTAGAATTCCTAATCTAATTCTCTTCTTTTCAAACCATTTCTCTATCTCACAATCATGTTCAATTGCATTAGAGTATTTAAATGAGTATTTAAATGAGTATTTAAATGGTTCTTCAGACGATTGAACTCCTTCTTGTTATTTGTGTTGTAAACACGACGTTTCGGAAGATCCATTTTTCAGCCTTCTTCAAATGTAAAATCCGAGTGTGATGGGTTAAACAGAAGTTATGTTTAAAGGGGGGTAGCATTATAGTAATCTAACTACAATTGAAAAAATCTGCCTGTGTGCATCTGGATTACTTGACAACTGGCCATTGTACGAAGTTGACATTCACCAGATATATTAGTCAGCACACAAGGCAGTGCAATGTCGAGTTTGAATCAATGGTTCGTGAGAAATTTAATAAAAATAAATAAATTAAAGATTATAGATCTTCCTTCATAGTTTCTATAAATTATCTCCCTTGACTTCTGCTTTTTAGAATGATCGAAATTTGGATATAAAATATCTAAATTTGCAACACTGAAGAGAAGTAGCCGAAATACTTTTGAAGCTGTAGTTTCATATGTCGAACGGAAAATTATTTTACATGACAAGATGCACTTTTGGAAGAGGCACTGACCTAGTAAAATTAATTTCTCCAACCTATTTGCACAGGTGCAAATGATATTTATTTCCCTAAGTAGCAATGTGAAAACTATTTCTGTTCGGAAGGATGATTTTTCATTTATTTATTTCTAATGACATGTATTCCACCTGTTCATTCTTTGTGTTCATTTTAGATTTCTAGTTGTGGAAAAGTGACATTGTACTGTACATATTTATTTAAATAGCGACTCACTTAAAGGTCGTCCTTGGCGGCCACTAAGCTCTATCAAGTCACTTCCTATTTATAGAATTTATATTATAATTATTTGCAAATAAACAGATAAAGGAAACTACTCTATAATTAGCATTGAAAAATCGGAACATTATAATAGATTATTGGGGTGAATGTGAATGCAGATCCCGCACTATCATGATTTTGTTGGAAATTGCTTTATTTTCCAAGTTAGAACATTTTAACGATTTTGCACTGACAAAAATCTTGCTATGATGTCCCATTAGTGCTGCGTTATGATAACAAACATACATACAGAAATTGGATCATTATAATATAGATTATCTGGAATGATTCATATGTAGAATATATCTTTGAGAAAATCGATTCTCTTAAAGAATTTTTTTTTTTTTTCAAATAAAGATCAATGTGATTTTCTTATAAGCTAGCGATATGATATTCTGATTAAACAACTTTTTTTTGTCATAGCAATTATTTTATTATTTATTTTTTATTAGATGAAGTATTGTAAATCGGTGTTATTAATTTTTGACTACTTTTTATCTTCATCTTAATTGCGATACAAAACAAGTAGAAAAAAATAAGATGAAAATAAATAGTCAAAAATTAATAATGATTTTTACGGCATAGTTTTTCTCAAAAGACAATTTCAACTTGAATGTTGATCACATTTTATAGATTCCAGAAGTGATAGTACCACCTTGTAAAATTATTTGATAGGTTTTTCCAAAATGTGTATACAAAACAACTTATACAATGTGTGTATATGTAAGTAACATATAATTCTTATGTTGTTACAAAATGTTGTTACAAAATGTTATTTGATTTCATTCCATTCCACTGAAATTATCAGAAAATAAGATCTTTCTATTTAAACTGCTTTTTAACAACCAATTCAAAACATTTATTTCAGCATTGGAATCATATATTTAATCAATGTTTAATGTTTTGTATTATTTCAACATACTTTATTATTAATAATACTAGCATAGTATGCATATTTACATATGTATCAGCATTTCTGTCTAGGATCAGGGTATCTA
>VCCN01003663.1:1689615-1700049 GCA_006491835.1 Architeuthis dux
ATTTGGGAAGTGAGAGAGACCAAAATTAAAAATTCTAGCATCGTGAAATGCTGTTAAATAAACCTATTCAGAGCCTATAGTTAGTATATGTGTTCATTTATTGGCTGATTGAGTGTGTGAAGCGAATATGTGTGATTATGTGATGTGGTGGGAGGTGTGATATATGACTTTTATTAGTGTGTATATATATATATATGTGTGTGTGTGTGTGTGTGTGTGTGTGGTCATACTGGTAAATCCACATTTTATATAAATTCGCATTTCATAAACTTTGTACTGTTAGAAAAAAGCTAAACGGAGCCAATAATTTCTAGTCCATGACCCGTCGCTTCACTGACGGTTATCATAAGTGTACAACAGCAGGTTTGGCTGATGGCTGCTACTGATACTGTAAGCGTAACAGACACGGTAGGACGCGAGAGGGGAGAAAAGAATGTTAGATAGTTTAATTAGAGTTTATAGTATATATAGTATCAGTAGCGGCCATCAACCATAGGGCTGATGGCTGCTACTGATACTATAAGTCTGACAGACACGACACTTATTGTATATACTAGTTAAAAAATGACGGCAAATATCAAATACAGGGATAGGCATTGCATTTTATATACGTAGATAATAGAGATTTACATTGCAGTGCGCTTGGAGAACAGTTTTCTGTTGACCACAAACGGATTTTTATTATTTTTGTTTTTGTTTTTGTTACTTTTTCTATTTTTATTATTCTTTAAATTCAGAATTTTTATTACGTCATTTATTTTTATACGTCATCATCTGGTAACCTACTTAATGACAATATAGATGAGTTTCGTCCCTTAGCGTGACAGAGGACAATCTGAAATCGCTAAGGTTAATATTTTTCTTTGTAAAACAAACATTAGGCTATTTTCTTTCCGGAGAAATACAAGGTCTCCTTGAAAAGGACCCTCATCTCCTGCGACATCAACCCCCACCAGTACACAACAGAGGCAGCCGACCGTAACGCATACCGATACAAAGGTCTAGCAAGCCACCACCCGTGCCGAGACTAACCGCAGTACAAAAGCAAAAGCAATAGAAATGCATCAGCTTTCCCCCACCCGGCGGCCAGATCTACTATTTCAACGGTTGCGAAAAGGCCTGTCTCTCACGCCTCGACGGCCTCGCTGGCCACCCGACGGCCTGCAACAGACGGGGAGAAACCCTTACAAATGCCCATTCACGAAGCCAAGCCATAAAAGTACAACAAATGATAAACAAATTTTATTTCAGTCGGAAAGTGGCACAGGGAGGCTGTAAATTCACTGTTCGAGCCTTTGGATTAAAACAGTGGTTCTCAACGTGGGCGCTACCGCCCCCTGGGCGTTATTTCGTTTCAAGGGGGCGTTGAGGTGACTAAGGGCCTTAAGGGAGCGTTTGAACTTCTAGAGGAGGCGTTATGGAGATTCCATAAATATCTATAATTCTGATTTACAAATGTCTGTTTAGTAGTATCTGCTTACAAACCAGAAGGAATTAGCATTAGGCTGTTATTAAATGCTAACTTTGCCAACCATTTCTTTTTATATAAGTAAGTAACTGTCAAGTGGCGAATTATTTTGCTTAATACCCTGTAGTGTTACTGTTATCATATGGATAAACATTTAAGATTATCTCCCTTGCTGTTGTTTTCAAACAAAGAATACTGTATGTATCTGAATTCACTGAAAAATAATTTTGAGAAGCGCTTTGAAGATCGGATTGATATGAATATTCTTGTCTGGGTTATGAATCCATTCATTTGCAAGGTTGAAGAACAAGAAATCGACTTGCAGGAAGAAATCTCATATTTGAACTACATGGGCTGGGGGATTGACATGTAGTTAGGTGTCATAGGGGGCGTCGGGCTGAAAAGGTTGAGAAACAAAAGGTTAAACCAATAGTGCTGCGACCAGGCTTCAAAAAGAGTCTTAAAAAGGGAGCTACCCCTCCCAACAAAATGAAACCGGTCTCAATGACTTTTTTCAAAATCGTATATTGACGTTTTGTCCGGTTCTATTCCACAATAAAGTTTGTATTCACTCTTTTGCCTGATTTTCTATCATAGAACAGCCCAAACAAGACACTATGAGGGCTAAATTACCATACAGATGATTTTAGGTCAGCATTTTAACCCTTTACGGTCCACTTTTTAAGGATTGTTTGTCATTTTTTCCACAGAAATGCTCTATTTTGTTCTATGAGATAATAATTTATATTATTTTCCCTGTTTTTCAGCGGATGTAGAACGTTGTGTATCAGAGCAGGGGCGTAACCGAAGAGGGGGTTGGGGGCGATTTTAAATAGATATGAGCCTCTCCCAGAGGCTCATAGATATTATTAAATACTTTGAAATTTTTTTTTTTATTTTGTCTAAGGAATTTAAAGCAATTCAGTAAAGGGTAAGCTGGCATGGACACTAGGTTTGCAGCGGTTAGATCTAACCTTAATTTGATTTTTGTAAAAACTTTTCACAGTTCAATAATCACTAAAATAAGATTTGAAACATCTTCCATTATATTTTTAACAACATATCTTACGCAGTTTTTAGATAAAATAGATAAATGTTTTCTGTTCAAGTTACAACTACTTAGCATCAAAAATAGGTTCATACGAAAACTAAATAATAACTACTTGTACAAAATCAATTTAACCGCTCAAACTATACACTGCTCTGTACTACGTCCGTGTGATAGGTATGTTTTATTTGCATTTATTTTCGAAGAAATGCATCTATTTGCCTCTGTAAGGTACTAATTTCAGTAAAATTATTGATAATATTAATATATTGATAAGTACTAAGCAATACAAGCCCATTAATTCGAAGGGGTCTTTATATAAGGCGTCAGGTAACAGAGAGGAGTAACCATACAAACGTTGGTTTGCGATGATTGAGGGTAATAATCATTTATTTTTTCACATTGTTCTCTATCAAAGGAATAATGAATTGCACACCCATGGACTCACCCTATGTAGTAGTCTTAAATCATATTTTAAACTAAATTCACGATAATAAAAATAAAAGTTTTTTTCAATAAGCCATAATAATGCTCAATGCTTTGCTATCACTAATATCATTATTTCACCTCAGTCCTCCAAATCCACTGAACAAGATGGCACATTTGGACAGTTTTCACAGTTGCAGAGGTTAATGCACTTGGGTCCTGCTACTACACATGCACAGCGAGAGCCTTGTCTACAGTCACCATCTTTACAGTACAAATGAGTGATGTCTCTGACTTCGGTGGATGCTGATTCTTGGGTAAACATCGCTGAATTAAGTCCTGAAATGTCACGGAACCATCCGCAATTGGTTGGGCCATCCAATGCTGGCTTAGTGACATGACTGTCATCTATCTATCTATCTATCTATCTATCTATCTCAGTCTCTTCATATCTAGCGCTGAAATGAAATCGGCGACCGAGGCTGTTTATGTTCACTTCGCACTATTGCCCTCGGGAAAGACATGAATCCATCTCTTCCTCCGCCATATATGGCTAACATTGTTGGGCTCTTTGGGAAGTTTTGATGTTTCAATTGTTTTCATGTCTGTTGATTCTCATTGTATCTTGAAATTATTAAAATTGTTCTAATGTTTTTTGTGAATGCTTCATTCTCTTGGTATTTTTGTATGTGTAAAATAGTTTCATCTGATTAATGTATCGATACTATTGTGTGTCTAGAAATGCAGGCTATGGACTGCCCCGATTCGTTGTATAAAAGCAAAACACAAAACAGACCGTAAATATATATACAAGTATACATTTTCTTTGCAATTGTTTGTATTGCGACGATCTCGGATTGTTTAAAGCAGTGGTGTGCCAGGATGCTCTTAAAGTAATAAAACTCTTCTGGAGTCGTCTCTTACTCTCGACCCTACACAGTGGAATCTTCCGTGACAAATACGCGTGGACATACCCGTAAATGTTTCAGCTATGGTTGGGAAATCTGCCTCTGTTTTTGAACATCCTATTTTTTCTTACGTAACTTTTGATATTGTCATGTATAACTTCTATACCTTTTCCAAGGCAAATTAAAAAGTAAAGCAAGTAAATTAAAAAATACGCCAAGCAAATCAAGAAATACGGCAAGCAAATTGAAAGAATATGGCAAGCAAATTAAAAAGACCAGCGAATTGAATCGATGAACATGAGTGATCACTTATATACAGTTACGGCTACAGTCGCTGGAAATGTTAATTTTTTTTAATTGAAATTAGTTGAAGCTTCAATCTTTATTAGTATTGGATGAACTATTAACACACCAATTTCATTAAATTTGACTAATGTTTACCTTCATCCTAATTTTAGCTGTTTTTATACAACTTATTAATTCGGTCCACTCTTTCTATGGCAACGTATAACAGCGTGATCGGAAATACAGAGTAAGCCTTCGGTGAGAATCGAACTCACACCCTCATTGCCAGAGGGAGATTAGTTTACGCCTAGCTGCTTTTACCAATCGGCCACGAAGACTTCATGGATTAGCAGAAGCTGATTACACTTATAAACTCACTCCCAACCGACTCTCTGTGCCATATTTATGTTGTTTTACATATGAGACTTAATAGTCTTTTTTATAAATCAATCTTTATTAGTATTGGATGAAGTATTGTAACACACTATTTTCCTTAAATTTGACTAGTTAAGTGTGAATCAGCTTCTGCTAATCCATGAAGTCTTCGTTGCCACAGAAACAGTGGCCCGAATTAATAAGTTGTATGAAAACAATTAAAATTAAGATGAAGGTAAAAACTAGATAAATTTAATGAAATTAGTTGACAGACAGACAGACTCAGGATGACACCACTTCTTCCCCACCAGAGTTAACAGTCCGTGGAACAGTCTCCGTGAGAAAACAAAAGTAATCTAAAAAAAACCCTCATGATTTGATAAATAGATAGACCTAGAATGAGATAGAATGAGATAGATAGATAGACTCGGAATGAGATAGATAGACAGACACCACTTCTCCAGAGTTAAGTCTGCGGAACCGTCTCAGTGAGAAAACAGCCATTTCCAAAAATATAAATACTTTCAAAAATAATCTACGCAAATGACATTGGTGATTTCTTTTCGTTTTATCTTAAGTATCATTATTTATTACTTTTTCAGATTCACTGAATTGATCTTTTGATGTTAGCCAGTGCGAATTTAGGTTGTGTCTCACTCGATAGTCCAGGCGCAGGCATAGAAAAGAGACGAACAGTAACTGTGTATATGTGTGACTACTCGCGTTCGTCGATTCAATCCCCGTATCTTTTGCAAGCGTGAGCACGTGCATGTGTGAAGAAATGTTAAATTAAATGTCATCAGCCCAATATTCAAAAAAGGTGATAGAAGTGACCCAGGGAACTACCGTCCTCTTTCTCTAACCTCTATTATTTGCAAAATACTGGGGGGGGGGAATAATAGTCTCCAAAATCATCAAACACATAAAATCCAACAACATGGCATTTAAAGAACAACATGGATTTACTCGAGGAAAAGTGTAACCACAAACTTATTGGAGACCTTAAATATATGGTCGGAAGCCCTGATGCACAATATCCCGGGAGATGTCCTATATCTTGATTATAAAAAGGCCTTTGACACAGTTCCACATATGCACCTTATTAACCAAGTGGAGAGCTTCGGTATTACTGGACAAACGCTGCAATGGATTAGATTATTCCTGACCAATCACCACCAGAAAGTTCGGGTAAACGGAGAAGAGTCATCCTGGTCAGTGGTATTCCTTAGGGATCCATCCTGGGGCCAATACTGTTCTCATTGTTCGTGAATGATCTACCAAGGGATATCTGTACCCTCATAAGTATGTTCGCTGATGACACTCAGATCCACTCAGCGTTAACGTCTGATGAATCTGGAGACCTACTTGTGGAGCACCTCAGCACATTGCAATGGTGGGCCAAATCTATGCAGATGACATTTCATCCCGACAAATGCAAGGTCATGCACCTAGGTAGAAACAAAAAAAAAGGAACTACACTATGATTAAAGATGACGAACACAACACTCACTAAAGGAAACTACAGTGGAGAAAGATCTTGGCGTTTATATAGAAAAACTCACTTAACTTCACTGTGCATATACAAAACAAAGTGAATACAGCAAATAAAGCATTCGGCTACATAGGACACTCATTTAAGTTCATCGATGAGGAGAGCTTCCTACTACTGTACAAGTCTCTGGTGCGTCCCCATTTGGAGTTTGCTTCCGGTATATGGTCTCCTTACCTGAAGTACAACTCAGATGCCACAGAGAGAGTTCAGAGGAGAGCTACTAAGACCATTCCGAGGTTGGGAGATATATCTTACACTGAAAGATTAAATCAACTTAATCTAGAGACCCTTTAATACAGAAGAAAACGTGCTGACCTACTAGAGGTCTATAGAATCCGGAACAACATACATAGAGTGGATACTGACGTTCATTGCTCAAAATGCCCTGATAAGAAAATGCAGACTTCATCTATGTGCAGTAAAACCAGAGGACACTGCCATAAACTACAAAGTCATACCTCCACTAGTTTTAGAAAAGATTTCCTCTCGGCAAGAGTAGCAAACGCATGGAACAGCCTGAAAAGTGAAAAGACAGTCACACCCGAGAATATCAACATTTAAAAAATTAATCTTTATTCTGATATCGGACATACCAAATTCAACTACCATTTTTCTGATTAGTTTAATCCCAACCCAACTACACTGAAGCTGGCTTAATGACGCAATTAACTGCTGTCAAAAAAGCCTATTTCAAGTATATTCAAGTATATAAAAGTTTCTTGAAAATGTTGAATTGTTTTAGTTCCCAAAATGGTTTTTATATAGCTGTTAAGAAAGAAAGCAGTTTCTCACTAATTCATAATGGAACAACCTAAGTGAAAATAATCTTTGTTCTGATATTGGACATACCAAATTTAACTACTATTTTTCTTATTAGTTTAAACCCAGTCCAACTAAAATGAAGCTGGCAATTAACTGCTGTCAAAAAAAGCCTATTTCAAGTATATATAAAATATCAAATGGTGAAATATAACTATTTTCTTCGACATGATTGCATCGATGCATCTCAATACTAAAGGTAGTTTCAAATTCTGTAACCAAATACTGACAACTTATGTTGTGCATCTGCAAAATGTGCAATGTCATATTCTAGCGCGTTGATTACAGCGATGGGAGATCAACTCGGTGCCATTCGGTCTGTCAAAAACTGGTTTCCTAAGTCTACTCCTACTTTTACTTTATAGTGTCTGAATGCGACATTCGATCGGCAGGGGGTTAAGTATTCGATCCGCAACATTGCATCCGTATCAGTACGATGCATCTATCCAAAACTATAAGGGAAAATCGTCCGTTTGTCTGTCACGCAATAGAAACCACCAAAACATGGACACAGAGCCCAGCCAAATTTGGCATGTATACTCAATGGACCTGTAAAAGGCTTTTGGATTGGGGGGGGTGATCTTTTTGCGGTGTCTGCATTCGCGCTCACCCGTTAATAATGATCTAATTTCCATCTATTTCTATATAGTACTAAAATCTGACTCGCCCAACCAAGATTGGACATAGAGGAAGGTTTTAAAGTAAAGGTTTTGGGATTTCTGGAAAATTATTTCTTTTGATTTCTATCCCCTATTTTGACGTTAGTTTGAAGCTTTAGATACTATTTAGGATTAATTTTGGGTTGCCAACGAGTAAAACCGATCCTGGGTTCTGTGGAAGTTAGGTTTACATTACAATTACTATAAAACATATTTGGCCAATCATGAATGGTCGATCTAATTCACCCTCTGCCTATATAAACTCAAAATTCCTGCCAAAACCTGAGTGAATATTCTTATACAAGAACACTAGCGTGAATTCAAGTTCACAATAATATTTTCTATTGACGCTATGAACTCACACATTATCTCATTTACATCGACGCCCACACTTATCATACATTCATGGGTCTACGTAGAAAAAAGAACTCTCTCCCATTCCCAAATTTTCTTCTGAATTGTAATGTGTAAAGATACATTTCTCAACTCTATTACGACGTCACTATAAACTTTTATTCAATTTTCGTTACTTCATTGCTTGTGAACGGCGTCTTCGAGTTTTAAATCTTTTCGTCTCAACACATGACAACTTTCAAGATCCTCAGAATTCTTCCGAACAATTTTTATTTAAACTGTTTTTTGAGCGTCTTCCGAGTTTTAAATCTTTTCGTCTCAACACATGACACCCTTCAAGACCCTCAGAATTTTCCCGAAAGTTTTTATTTATACTGTTTTCTGAACGTCTTCCGAGTTTTAAATCTTTGCGTCTCAACACATGACACCCTTCAAGGCCCTCAGAATTTTCCCGAAAGTTTTTATTTAAACTGGATCCGCCCCTGTATTGTAAATAAATTATTTCGTTTTTATCACAATTAATGTTTTCTCTATTCTGTCATTAACTTATCTAATCACCACAGTTTATTTTCTATCAATCGATGACCGTTGTCCAGGGCTTTTCAAACCTTTTCATTTGAGACCCCTTTTGATGAGACGAACATTTTTTCGCCCTCTCACATACTCTTGTAAAAGTACTAAGACTATATATAATTTGTCGTTAGTCATAACTAACAGTAACTAGACATAAAAACTACAAAAACATTGTCAAATATTGCAACATATTTATAATCTATATTAAGTGTTATGGTGTTCATTTCGAGAATAAAACATTTACTAAAACGTAACAAAAACAAAATTTATTCTAAAATGTTACGCGACCCCTAGAAGGTTCCCGACCCCTACTTTGAGAAACCTTGGTCTTGTCAGATTTTCTTCACTTGATGGTACATGTCCACTACCGTTTCAGATTCTGGGTTGCATTCGGGATTTTGAAAACGAGTTACAATTATTATTTTGAATATAAATCAACTACACTAAAATTCCATCGACATCTCATAGGTTGCTCCACATTTGTGGCCTTGTTTTGTACTAAGCTAAACTTAGTACATACCTATACACATGTGTACGGGGGTGGGGGCTGGAGTTTATTTGTATGCAAACGCATGAATTGTAAGTAATTGTATCTTCGAGTATGTATAAAACGTGTGTGCGTGACAAATTGCTAGTCATGGGCAGACAGAGTGGAAGAGAGAATGACGTAGATTTGAACAGAGATAGATAAATAGAATATGCATATGTTTGCATTTTGATATATAAACCAGTCCGTGAATTTGTTATATACAGGTATACCTTGATTACTGCGGTTAATTTGTTCCAAAATTATTCGTACTGTTCAAAACCTCACTGAACAAGGTCATGTTATAATTTATGTATTTTTCAGCTCATACTTAGTTACATTAATTTGTACAGCCATACTTTAACAGTACTACATCAAAACCCACACTCATCAAAACCGCACTATTCAAGGTATTCTTCCCTTTACTATCAATAGTTATGCTACGTAGCTTTACAAAGTACTAATGAAAGAAGCTGGTGTGGGAAGAAGATTGTGTTGTACCAATTTTTCAAATAGATAGAGAGCCTTCCTACCTTTCAAATAAGCATTCAAATCCTACCTTTTACCTACTCTCGAACATCAACCGTTAGCATTGGTGAGAAATCCGTAACGAACTTGACCATCAAACAGCATCTTTTAGCTGCTATGCCTAGGTGCTTAGTATGGAGGATATGTTGTGCCCATGCTCCAGCGGAAAACTTATTTTGATTACCAAAGTGTCTATTGCCGTTTTTTTTGTTATCATCACCTATCTCTATTTATCCCTAAATACCTAAATTTTAAACCAATTCGCACCAAACACCAACAATTGGATCGCCAATAACTCACTACACCAAAGTCGTCATACCTCCACCAACTCTCATACAACATTTAATTGAAATATCTTTAAAAATAAAGAAGTTATCCAATTTTAAATTACATATAAAATGTAAACAAACAATCGGATCGGCCATAACTGACCACTTTTTAATTCCGGGGTTTTCCCCAACATTCTAGCTAAATTTCAGAAAAAATCGTCAAGAATTGATATTTCTTTTGTTGCAATTGGTACCCAAAACATGTTTTCTGTTTATAAAACATAAACAGGCAATCGGATCGCCAATAACACACTATACCAAGGTCTTCATACCCCCCTCAACCTTCATACGACATTTCATTGACATATCTTTAAAAATAAATACATTTTAAATTAAAGAAGTTATCCACTTTTAAAGCAGGGACGACGCCATTTTTCCCCCTCCAGTAGCGAATCATAGCCTCCAGCGTTTTCAACCGCCGGAGACAATAATAACAACGCTTCAGTTGATGTACTTTCCTGATTTCCTCAAGTGTGTATTGCATCCGGTAACCTTCAGAATTTGTTACTGAAACTTGTATTTCGTCCAGGGATCATGTTGTTCTTGCTACTTGCTTACGGGTGCTGTGCGCTAACGTTTTAGGT
>VCCN01003663.1:1775797-1786997 GCA_006491835.1 Architeuthis dux
TTGAAATAGATAAGGGTAGACTGAGATAGATATGATCGAAATAGTTAAGAATATAGATAGATAAATAGATAGATAGATAGATATACTATTGTAAATTGTTTCTCTTAGTTTCATTTCATCAGAAAGTAATCGACCATCAGATATTCCTAAAAAATCGGACTTCACAGCAGGGAATTATCTTATTTCGACTGTTTTTATTCCGTTTAATTTATTTATTTTCCCATTCTTCCATTCGTATTTGGAAAGTCCAACTGTTTCAGGCACGTGGGAAAACGCCCCCTAACACATGGCGCCCTGGGCGATTGCACGTGTTGCCGGTGCCCATCTTGTAATGATACGTATGTCTTTTTTATGCTTATTTCGCTTGATTAACTTATTGATAGGAAGATGAGGATGAGCCTGGATGATGGAAGGGTGCCGGTTGGATAGCGTAAGGTTGAGCAGTGTCGTAGCAAGGGTTTTCAGCGCCCCCCGGGGGGGGGGGGGGCAAAGACAGTGCCCGGGGTCTGTTGTGCTATATTCTACGAGAGGGCATAATTAATGATAAACAAGCATTATAGAGAAATGTTGCGCCCCTTCACACCTGCCCCCGGGGCGATTGCACCCTCATCGCCCCTCTTGCTACACCTCTGAGGTTGAGTGGAGTTCTAACAATCGGATATTTAGCAATTACAAGAAGCACGCAATATCAGGGCCATCTTTTAGAGCAATGTACTAGGGTCGTTGAAATCCCTAAAACCCCAACACGTTAAAATTAAGTTTTAATTTTTTCAAATTGAAATTCGGAGCCCCAAACGTCACGGGGTCTCCGGACAACTGCCCAGTGTGTCCGTGCGATAAGACGGCCCTGACGCACACATACGTCGGCCGAACCGGATTTACAATAATGCGACATCCCGGATTTAAAATAATGCGACGTTTTGATGGATTTGTGTATTATATATTTATCTGTTTAAATACATAGTCATACCAAAATTTAGAGTAGATATTACTCATATCTGCTTTTGTTAAAACAAACACATGTGTCCTTTTTATTTTTTGTGTGCTTAGTCATTTTGTTATCATGACCTGAAGCGGATCTCCACAACCAGCTGACATATTTATCTCCTGCTGCTGTTGCTGCTACTACTACAACTACTACTACTACTACTACTACTACTACTACTACTACTACTACTACTACTACTACTACTACTACTACTACTACTACTACTCCTCCTCCTCCTCCTCCTCCTCCTCTTTACGCTTATAACCCAAACGCGTTGAAAACACTTGTTGGTGTGTTAATCGAAGTTAAGTGATCTTCTGCTAAGATAGTGATCTAAGGCAAGGGCGTCCGAAAAGGTATTTTAAAAGGCAGTGCAAAGCTGGTTTCTTCCCCCACCCCCATATACACAGCACAAACACCCTCAGTCCATTAGCCATTCTGTTTTCATCTGCTATAACCCTTTTAACACACACCATACTATATTCACTCGCCGGTAAACGATAGTCATCCTCTAGTCCCTCTGACCAGTGTTGCCAACTCAAAAAATATTTTTGCGCTAGTTTGACTGCTAAAAATTTTGTTTTAAAATAGCCAAAAAGACGCTAAAAACGGTCAAAAATACCCAGAGAAATGGCCCCCAAAGGCCATAATGTTTTAGACGCAAACGCGCCAATTTAGCGATGTTTGCACTGACAAAACAAGAATCTATCGCGAAACGGAGCCACCGGACCCCAGTTCGATACACCGGCTGCCACCCTCTCTCAGAGGGAATCGATTGATTGAAATGGCTTATCTGTTGAATGCTAATCATGTTTGTAGCGGGGTCATTTTTATCGCAGGCTTGTAAAATCAACTTGGTAAAAGGCAGTGATGGATTAACTAACCATTAGGCTGAGTGGGCTTGAGACACGGGGTCCGGAAGGGAAGGATGGGCCGAGAGCAAAAAATGCTCCAATTGAGTGTCCACACGCGAGTATTTTGGATGATATGTCAGAACTTTTGAATATATTGTTTTCACATCTATAACATATGAAGGTCAGGGTGAGCCTTACTCAGTCTAGCCCCCCCCCCCGGGGGGGGGGGTAGAGAATCTGTCACTGTTGGTAGTAGTTGTAATAATAAAACCACGTCATATATACTATTTTATTATTCATTTTTGACTACTATTCAAACATTAGTAATAATGTGGCTCGTTTTTTTATTTGTATTTTTAATGAGGAGTGGTGGGAAGAAGGGACATAGACTAGGTGACTATTTTTTTATAATTTGTTTATTGTGATGACACAGCTATTGCTGACGCTTTTAGCGTCATCAAAGACAATAAAGGACAATATAAAAAAAAACAGCACAAAAACAAAACAAAACAAAACAAAGCTAAAAAAAAAGCTAAAAAAACACTAAACAAATAACCAAAAAACAAAATAACAAAAAAAAAAAAATAAAAAAAAAAAATAGAAAGTCAACATCTGGCCCTGAAAAGGTTAATCTTTTAAGACAATTACAAAGATAGGAAAGTAAGTGCATCACCACTCTTTCGACATTTACTAAACTTAGGTTAGTATGACACAAGGCCAGATGTAGTTGGCGAATAGGGTGATGACTTGCTTGTCTAAATCGAAATCCTGGCTTTTGACTGGTCTCGAATAATACACCGATGGGAAATACATAACTATTTTAGTCATGAGGCAGGTCAACAGGTTCTGCTTTATTAACATTTTTATGACTACTTTTTACCTTCATCTTAAATTTTATGAGTTGCTTTTTATCGCAACTTTTGCTCTGGCCGATTACCCTCCGGCAGTGAGCAAAATAACTTTAATAGGAAAATAAAGTAGTCATACAAATCTAAATAATAATGAGTTATAATAGTTCATTTAACAAAAGAAAAAGCACACGGAGAAATATAGGTTCTACTTTCTTTCACCCAAATCTACGTGTGTCTCTGTCGTTTCTTTAGGATTTAGACTTGGTGAGGCTAGGGTCGGGCAGAGCTGGCAGTAGGCCCAGGCCTGATGGGAAAAGTAGGCTCCAGAAAAGCCTTCGTTGCCTCAATCATCTAAACCAGTGAGTGGTTCCCAACTTTTTCGAGTCATTCCCCATTTATTATTAAATTACAACAAAGAATAATTTCAAATAATAACTTTATTTTACGTATAATTAGACAGCTTCATACTAAGAATTAGTTTAATATTATAATTGTACAGCCGCTGCTGTGTATTTGTTACTCAAAGAAAGCAAGCGAAAATAATTAGAACACATCATTTGAAATTCCAATTTATTACAAAAACAATAAGAATTCTGCTATCGTAACTGATATACACATCAATTTGTAGGTCTATTAGTGAGAGAGCACATCTTGAATCATTCTCAACTTGTAGCTTATGAGCCTTCGACTTGAGAGATAGAAGTGCAGAAAACCGTATCACTTACCTGGACTTTTATTTTTACCTAATAGCCTTACCCAAATAGCCTTACCCTAATAGCCATACCCTAATAGCCTTACCCAACAGGGGGGCCCTGTTGGGTACCACTAATCTAAACAACGAACAGGTTTCTCTCTTTCTTGCAACGATCTCACCACTGAATTAATTGTACTACATGTGGTGATTGAGAATATTTCAAATATAAAGAATGGCTGTCTGGAACCATATTCGTCCCGTTACTCTCATTTAGATTGCCTCGGCTTAAACCCAAACCATCTAATTGAAGTATCAGCATCCTCATCAGTTGGACCACATCATCTAACTCATAAATACGTAAATAAGTTGTTTAATTATCATTTTTAGTTGATGTCAACCAGACGGGGTCAAGATCAAGCCCCATCACGTTTGCAGAAGGCTAAGTCACAAAATGTAAATAAAGCCAAACGCAAAGAGCTGCTGGGAAGGATCGAATTCACTGCCAAGGAAGAGCTAAGTGACCAGCAGACTCACCCTTACTCTGCGATTCTGGGTAGTGGGCATTAGGGAATGTAACAAGTACTGAGAGTGGTACTATAGAGTTTAGTGGAGAATATTGGTCAGTCACCAAACTAATAACCGAAAAATAGGTTTTGCAAACGCTGTTAATTAAACGCATTGGTCAAATAGGAAAGTGTCTTCGGGGTCACGTTTGAAACACAAAATAGTCATTCAACTTGAAAACTTATAAGTAGACTTGACAGCCTTTAATTTTCTAAAAAATGAATGTAGAGTTATAACATACTGACTCTTATATAGTTAATATAGTTATATATTAGTTATAGGGTTAAGATGTTGAAAATGGCCTAAACAGCCGTAACATGTACATCAGAAGACATACAACAATACACACAAATGTTAATTTTAAAATTTGAAGTTTTTTAAAAAATTTGAAGTTTTAGAATTTTAATATTTATAACGTCTAGAAGACTGAAATTGAAAATATTTTCCAATATTTTTCATAGTTTATTGGCTCTTATATAGATAAGCCAATTGTGACACAAGGCCAGATTTATGGAGCACTGATTGACGAATAAACTCAAGGTCAGCTCTCAGATTAGTTGTTCTCGTGTCACGCGACACATAAAGCAATGCTCGAATGATCCATGGAGACATAATTATTGTTTGTAACACTTTTGGGGTTTGTACAGAGCCGGGGGAGCTAGCCCGACGCCCAAGATGAACTGCCTCACAAGGCTAAAATGCTCCAACTTCCCTGCTATCACCCGATAGCTGTAGGTGGGAGGAAGAAGAGTGGATTCATGCCTCTACCAAAGGTTTTAGTGCGAAGTTAACGTAAACTGTCCCAGAGTTTGAACTCGATTCGTCGATTCCATTCTCAGTGCAATTAACCCTTAGACCATCTGCATCTCCTCAGGGTCAGCGGCTTGTTAGATTTGGCAAGCTAACCATTGTAGTACTACAAGGGGCCCTTGACTCCACTATAACGGTCATATAGTACAAAGTAAATTATGAGTCTTAATTATCTGTACGAATGTCTTTCACCTATTTAAGATCCTTTTTAATTATGTGTAACTCCTAGAATGTCAAATAGATACTGACAGATGCTACATCTGTGCAGATGTAACATCTCTGCAGATGTTACATCTTGACATGTTATATCTTGTTCACGGGAAACGGAAACTGTGCTAGACACGCCCATTCGACTTCCGGAGGGGTTTCCTGCTTCTATTTAGGTTGAACACATGAAATGTCATTATATTTTTTTTACATCATAGAGAATAATGCTGAAAGTGAAAGATTTACTAATGGAATTGCATCTTTCCCCAGATTCAATGTAAATAGAGATATAATTTGTTATTGTATGAGGTTTTTGAGCTCTTAACATCAATGGTGTCTATCCAAGAAGTTGGACTAATTTTCAAGTATGTTTTCAAATTAGAACATAATGCTACTCAAGCTGCTGATAATGTCAACAGAGCATTTGGAGTGAACATTGCTACAGTGCGACCTGTTCAGCGTTGGTTCAATACATCTGGAAGTATGGATACCAATAATAAACCTGGGGGGAGGTCCAAGCCTGTTCTTAATGATGAAGAACAACGGTTCGTGAACTTTCTGCAGATTTTAGCGACCTTATCACGTCATCTCAAGGCTGTAGGAAAGTTTAAAAAGTTGGAAAATGGGTCCCACACGAGTTGAATGAAATACTCCATGGTAGTGACCCCACACCTCTCATGTGACTGTGTCTAAGCTTAGAGAATTGGGATATGAAGTCTTGCACCATCCGCCATATTCGCCTGACATTTCTCCTACATATTATCAACTTTACAAGCATTTTGAACTTCAAATCCGTAATAAAATGTTCAATAATTCGTGCTTTTATTGGATTTGTGACCACTTAACCTAAATAATTATTATAGAGATGGCATATTATCATTATAGTATCATAGGAACATGTCATCGTTTTAAATGGGTCATATTTTGATTAAATATTTACCGTTTATTGTTGTTCATTTGAGCCTTCATTTTACTATTCAAAAAACGACATTTTATGTGTAACACTCTAATACTGAAACATCTAAAGTCGGACATTTTGGTTTGAATACGACAAATAGCACGTCCAACAGTTTCTTTTTACAAAATCCCCTTTTTATTTAAACCACAGAAAACTTATCTTTTGCTTATGAATATGTTTGGGTTTCGGATTTATTTCTAATTTTCTAAAATTATTATTTTTATTTGTTCATACACAAAGCAGACGTCATTCTTCTATCAGAATGCAATCCTGGATAGCAGTTGTCAGGGATGAAGTTAAGAGGAGGAATGTTCCTGAGTGAAGAGCAGGGCCTGCGCTACCATTAGGTCAACCAGGCAGCAGCCTAGGGTGCAGACCTCAGAGGGGCACAGTACTGACCTTTCAGGAGAACAAATTTAAAAGAGGATCAAGCTAATGGGGACGCAAATTTTGTCTCGCCTAGGTTGCATAAACACCTTGCGTACATTTTAAATCCCACCTAGGGCGCATGAAACCCTCGCGCCGGTCCTGCTAAATAGCAGTGTCCCCTCTAATAGTTCTAGTAATCAAAAATCTTATGTTGTTCAAATTTGATTCCTGTGTCAAAGGTATGAGCGTACAGCATGGAGGGAATTATGGTGAAGAGCTTACGGGGAGTGAAGTACGTGCTTGATAGACGGAGAGAAGGAGTCTTTAGTCCAGACCAAACACTTCCCCGATCCCCAATGCCCCCCCTCCACGCTAACAAAAGAGGCATCTGTGAATGCTTAGCAATAAGGATGGAAGACAAGAAGGAAGGACTGGTTATTGCCTGGATTGCGGATAAACCAGATTTCCGACACATCTGTGAAGATGGATAACACAAAACAGATCAAAAAAATAGGAAGATCTTTGGATAACTACAAAATAAACTCGCATTGATTGATACATTAATTGAAGACACTTGCAAAAATACAGACGCCCGTTTGTTCTGTTGCTTATCCCTCTATGTCCTGTGGGGCATAGGGCCGCAACCACTCTTCTGCGCATTCTGTAGCAAGTAAGCTTTATTATGAATAAAGCAAGATCCTGATATTTTGTTATTTTTACACTATTTAACTCAGTTTCGTTCGTTTATTCCCGAAGAACCCTTGCGGGGCATAGGGCCGCAACCACTCTACTGCGGTTTCAGTAGCAAATGGGTTTGAACGAGGGGAGTTGATAGCTCCACGCTCAACCCTTCTCCTTTACTCGGGCATTGGGACCATTAAGCTTCCAAACTATAATTGTTTTTGTCCCTTACGTAGACTGCCCTACAAGGCAAAAGGGCTCCAATTGCCCTGCTATTTACCAGTAGCTGAGGGTGAGAAGTGGATTCATGGCTTTCTCAAGGGCATTAGTGCGAAGTGAACGTAAACAACCTCGTTTGAGACTCGAACTCGGTCCCCCGGTTCCGTTTTCGGTGCCAGCAAACGTTACGCCACTCCACACCCCCCTACGCCACTCTGCACCTGAACAGGAAGATATTTGCTAATTTTAACTTTGTCTGGTACAAGGTCAAATGGAGGAAAATGAGGATTAAGAAGATTCAAGTAGAGAGAACCTATCTACCTTGAAAATCTAACTGGGCTCGAACTCCAACCACCGGCCCTGTGGAGAAATACATAACTATTCCAGCCATACGGCAGGTCACGATACATCAGTCAAATGACAATAAATTGGGAAGGGTGTGTAGGAAGATTGTATTGCGCCAATATTTAATCTAACTTCTTGGGTAGACAGCATTGCTGTTAAGGGCCCCCAAACCTCCAATAATAACGAATTATATCTCGATTTACATTGAATCTGCAAATAATGCATTTACATTAGAATATCTTTCACCTTTTTAGCATTATTCTCATGGAACAACATAATACAGGAGTCCCCCGTTCCAAGAAAGCCAACCCCGTTATAACCGAGCCGCGGTAAAATTGAGCTATTTTGAAGCAAGATCTAGCAAATCTGGAGCTATATCTGGCTAGTTTGGAGCTAAATTGATATTTTGGAGTTCACCATCATCCCGCGTTATAACGCGAACCGCGCTTTAACGAACCGCGTTATAAGGGGGGGGAGACCTGTAATTTAAAAACTAGCCAATCTATCGTTTTTAAAGCTCTGTTTTTGTTTTTCTCACTTATTTATTGTTTTGAGATGCCCATTTGAATGTTTGTTAGCCTAAACTCCACCTCTTTAAGCCAACCGCTTCGGTGGCCACGTTGGTTCAATCAGACGCTTAATTGACGTCTATTTTTCTGGGTAAATGGTGGGAGGCAATTGTTGTCGGCTGTAATGAAGGCTGGTGTTGATGATGGTTCTCTTAAAAGGTAATAAGCGGTGATGGCTGTTATTATTACTCTTGGAAAATTATACCGGGCAAACAAGGAATGGCGTAGTTCCCCCCTCTTTCGATTCGACCTCCTCATACATTAATATACGAACAACGTGTATAAAAAAAAAATTGCATTTTTTTTTGCACAGCTAGTCATTCATTACCATCGTTTTGTTCTGAGTCCTTTATTGAAAACAACGTTTGGCTATTCATACGGCCTTACATGGAGGGGTGATTCTCAAACGGGAGTCACTTGGCTCCCAGGGAAGGAATTTCCTAAGAGGAGAAAGTTGTCAGGAGAGAAACTGGGGAGGACTTTTAGTCAGGGGAGGAACGTATAATGGAAAGTATAATGGTGAAAGAATTACTAGATGACAATTCAAGATGGGGGAGGGATTGAGGAAACCTGGGATCGCAAGGGGAGGGATGTGATCTGAGATCCTGAGAACCAATTGCTCTAAAACAAACAGGTTGATGACTTGATAGTGTGATGATGATGATGGCTCCTGTCAAGTTTGACAATAGGTGTAACAACTTTTTATATTTATTACTAACTGAACACTAGTTATGGGGGAGTGGTGTGCCTAAATCAGTGGATCTTGAAGTTTTTTTTCTCCATTACCCCCCCCCCCAACAGCTCAAAAATGTTTATATCCCCCCTTACTATAATTAATTAGTAGATGCCAATTCAGAATAGGGGAGGAATTGAGGAAACCTGGAATCGCAGGGGGAGGAATGTGACCTGGGACTCACTGAGAACCACTGGTCTATACCATGACAAATATTTCGTGGGGTTGTGTGTAGATATTTACTAAACTTAGCTTAATCTGGCACAGGGCCAAAATAGTAGAGCACCCAGTGAGAATCGAACTCACTACATTAGCAATGCTCTGCAAGACTAGTTTGCTATTCACCGCACTACGGGAGTTACCCTGATTTATCTGTCGACCACGAAAGTATAATGTCCTGTTCCAGCGGGGCCGTGCCCCCAGGCTGCGCCCCCATTGGAACTGGATGAGTGTTGTCCTTGTACGCGAATAGGTCTTATTAATGATCGCGCTTTGAAAGGTACCCATTTGTTGTTGTGTGTAGGGCACCCAGTGAGAATCGAACTCATTACGCTAGCGAGACGAGCTTATTAACGATCGTGCTACGATAGGTGCCCATTGTGTGTGTGTGTGTGTGTGTGTGTGAGAGAGAGAGAGAGAGAGAGAGAGAGAGAGAGGGGGCTCCAGACTAACTTTATTCACACACGTCCCGGAACCGTCCCGAAAAACAATTTTAATGGAAATGTAAACCGCTCCGAAACACAATCCTCACCAGATTAAAAAAAATATATATCGAAAGATATCTTCCCCCGACGCCAACGGGACGTAAGTGATTTAAAAAAATAAAATTTATTTTAAAAAAAAAATCACTTCCGTCTCGGGAAGATATTTTTACCGTCCCCGGGACGACGGGACAACGTTAATTTCGAGCCCTGGTGTGTGTGTGTGTGTGTGTGTGTGTGTGTGTGTGTGTGTGTGTGTGTGTGTGTGTTGTTTGCTTCTTACGTTAAGTGCCTTACGTACAGAATAGAGCAGCATACCTTTGATTGACTCATACACAGGCGATCGCAATGTATTTTCCCCTTTTGAAAAGACTCTAAAGAGATTGTCGGTCTCTATAGATTGTATCTGCACACTTAACAAGACTTGTAACCCATTTAGTATGCACTATTGCGTCAGAAATGACTAATTTAAAACTGTTAGCTGATGGAAATTTAGGGCATTTCGATCGCCCTCCTTTTCATACCAACCGACCCTGGATTTCTTTTTCGACCATCATCCAGACTACTCGGCTTCACCCCGTATTAGCGCCTATGTGTCCACTGATGCATTGAAAAGAAATTGCATACGCACAGACCTACCCCCCCCCACTAACCCCGGCCTTAAACACATTCATTTATGCCTTGCTTAATAAATACTCATGCAAATGCCTGCTTGATTAGAAATGAATAAATAATTAAAAAAATAAACGAAACAAGCCTGGTTGATGCAGGGTCAAACTCTATTCGCACTTCTGTCCCGACTGAAGATGATTACTACGACTTTCGTATTGTATATATAATAAAAAAATAATTTCGTAGGTATATAAAACTTGTCAGTTTAGCTCAGTTGGTAAGAGAGCCGCCTTCCAATCACATTGTCGTGATTTCAAATCACGATAGGGAAATGTTAATTTTATATATAGGTTTGGTTTAACGTGACCTTCCACTAAATGTCATTGAAATTCATTGATAACTTTTAGAGATATTGTGTGTACAAACAAACTTTGTTGGCTGAGGTAAAAACAAGCAAAGAATTAATGATGAAAATAACTTCATTCTAAAAATAAATTCAGACAACTGAAATGTGTCATAAGAGAGAAAACTTTGAATGTACATTGAGTTAACTCAATGTTACCTAAACAGGGGTGGAAATGTATACCTACTTCTCAATTTCCAGGTCTTTTGTATGTTCAATGTCTACTAATGGAGACATTACCGTATACCTAGTTCCAAGAACACCGCCTTACCGTATACCTAGTTCCAATAACCCTGCATTATCGTATACCTAGTTCCAAGAACCTCACATTACCGTATACCTAGTTACCCTGCCTTACCGTACACCTAGTTCCCAGAACCCCACTTTACCGTATACCTAGTTCTAAGAACCCAACCTTACCGTATACATAGTTCACAGAACCAGACTTTACCGTATACCTAGTTCCAAGAACCCAGCCGTACTGTATACCTAGTTCCCAGAACCCCGCCTTACCGTATACCTAGTTCCATTTCCATCACTGAGCATAAAAGCCGTCATTATTGCTTAATGTTAAAGTAATATTTGTTCTGCTTGTCCATGTTGGTTTTGTGCAAGGTTTTTATCAAAGCCAAAGGGGGGGGG
>VCCN01003663.1:1826514-1842228 GCA_006491835.1 Architeuthis dux
AGGCATATTTTAGAAGGTTAAATGACTGGTATCAGAAAGAGCATCAGGCTGTAAATATTAATGACTTCTTGATGATTCAAGAAGGCAGAACTGTGCAAGATCCCAAACTGTTGTGCAAAACCAAATGTGGTTGATGAGACTTTTATCTGATAAAACCTGAATCTTACCGAAATGGTTAAGACAACCTGACGATTGTACCAAACATACGGCGTGTTACCATGGTAACTTGAACCAAAGATATTTACCAAATATACCTACCATACGCACATACTAAATAATCAAATATTCAACTGACTGGCAATGCCTTTTGCAAGGTAATTCATTTTACATCTGTACAGAAAAGCAGGCAGACATCTTAAAAAGAAATCTTCTTCCTTCTTTATGGAATTTCGAAATGAGATCCTGAGTCTGATCCAGTTGCAGGGAGAGCAGGGGTCCAGACAATTTTAGAAATAGTTTTTCAAATATCTACATAAAGAAACCTTATAAATAAAACAAAAACAAAACAAATACCCCCAAGTAATCTTAAACTAGCCTTAAAAACAGAAAATTATTATTTTGTCTTTCATCTAATATAAGTAAGATGTCTTCCGTCTTATTAATCACCACTACATGATAATAGTATAATTATCAGATGTGGTTTCGTTTTGGCAAAGGTTTCAAGTTTTATATTAATCACCGCTACGCACAACACTGGATAATTGCTGGGTTTAGGTTGTTCATGTGTTCTGACATTTATATGTATCTACGTATCTATCTATCTATCTATCTATGTATCCGGACTTTGCCCAGTCCTAACCGTCCATAGTAGAAACTTGAAATTTTGCACACACACTCCTCCCAATGACTAGGGAAATGTTTTTTGTTTTTTTACCCCCCCCCTAACAGGTTTTTAGACGGGGGTTCAATTTTCAATGTAAGTTTATGCTAAATTGGTGACTAGTTTGTGCCTGCTTGATTTTTGAAAATTCGGACCTTTTTTTAGTGATCACTGCCCAACTAAAGGCGAGAGAAGTAACTTATTCATTGATCACTCCTTTTTCCAATTTTTTAATTGATCACCCCAACACAGCATATATGGGTGGCAGTGATTCATAATTTTCCTTGGAATGCTAGTTCTTTATTTTTGTATTTATTTATTGGTTCTGTTGTAAATTACTTTGATTATTTTATGTACTTTACTCTTTTGTCAATTCTAGTGCTAAAAAACTATGACTGAAATGGAAGTGAAAAATGCCGGATCACATATCACTTTCTTGTTTCTGATATTTGAAATGTGTTCTCTTTTTCACGTATTTATTTGTAAAAAATGAATCCATTTGGACCCCCCATCCCTCCCCTGGTCATAATCCTGGATCGGCCCATGCTAGGGTCTGTACTTCCCTGGGGTATAGCGCAAATCGAAGAGATTTCAGTATTAAAAAGAACAGGTCTGATTAGTCATTCAATAGAAACAGTCATGTGAGCAACGCCTTTTTGCAACATGTCATGTTGGGGGTGATTAATTAAACAATTGGAAAAAGGGGTGATCAATAAATAAGTTACTTCTTTCGCCTTTTGTTTTTGGCAGTGATCACTAAAAAAGTCTGAATTTTCAACAACAAAAACAAAAACAAGTGTGAACGCTGCCGGACACAAACTAATGGACCAATTAAGCATAAATTTACATTGAAAATTGAACCCCCACTAAAAATCTATTTTTCTTTAGTGGGGGGATCTTCAAAAAACAAAAAAAGCATTTTCCCTACTCATTGAGGGGAGAGTGTGTGCAAAATTTCAAGTTTCTACTACGAACGGTTAGGACTGGGCAAAGTCCAGATACATAGATAGATAGATAGATACGTAGATACATATAAATGTCAGAACACATGAACAACCTAAACCCAGCAATTATCCAGTGTTGTGAGTAGCGGTGATTAACTAAACCCAGCAATAAACCAGTGTTGTGCGTAGCGGTGATTAATATAAAAGGTGAAACCTTTGCCAAAACGAAACCACATCTGATAATTATACTATGACTAAAAACTAAAAAAATTGTTCTTTCTAGACATAAGCAGTAAATGTTTAAATTTCAACCCTCTAGCTCTATTGGTGCAGCCTGTACGCGCGATAGAATCACTTGAAAACTGAAGAAACCTATGTTGCCAGTATTGTTGACAGTTTTGATTGTCGGTTTCTAATAGTTAGGCCGGCAGACTTTTCTGACGGGACACAGATGGTTAACTCGTGCAGCTATGGTAGGATTACGTGTGTGTTGCAGAGATGGAAGGCTGAGCAGTACGAATGTTGTGGAGGAGGGCACCTTGACCGAGATGCAGTTGTAGCAGAACTTGGTCAAGTAGAAAATGAAAAGAAGAAAATTACATCCAACTAGCATGGTCTATATCAGAACAATAGTTATTACTGGAGGTGTATTCATGTTAAGATTGGTTATATACAGAGGGTGCTGCTTATTGTGATCAATTTTGGACACGGTCTTTTTGATGACTATAACCGACTGATAATATTAAGCAAAGGATATATATAGGGAGCTGCTTATTGTGATCACTTTGGGACAGGGGTCTCTTTGATGACAATAACCAACTGATAACATTAAGCAAAGAATATATAGAGGAAGCTGCTTATTGTGCTCACTTTCGGATAGGGTCTTTTTGATGACAATAACCGACTGATAACATTAAGCAAAGGATATATAGAGGTAGCTGCTTATTGTGATCTCTTTCGGACACGGTCCTTTTAATGAAAATGACTGACTGATAACATTAAGCAAAGGATATACAGAGGAAGTTGCTTATTGTGATCACTTTCGGACACGGTCTTTTTGATGACAATAACCGACTGATAATATTAAGCAAAGGATATATAGAGGAAGCTGCTTATTGTGATCACTTTTGGACAGGGGTCTTTTTGATGACAATAACCGACTGATAACATTAAGCAAAGGATATATAGAGGAAGTTGCTTATTGTGATCACTTTGGACAGGGTCTTTTAGATAATAATAACCGACTGATAACATTAAGCAAACAATATAAAAAGTGGAACAATTTACATTTATTGTTATGAATTCATTATTATGTTATTTTATATGTTATTTCATATATTAATTGTTATAAACAACTTTACATTATGAAAACATTTATATTAAATTCATATAACATCTATTGTTTTTAGATTAATCTTTAATTCATTCTATATGAAGTGTTGAGACTGACTGATTTCAATAACAATAACCATTAAATAACATTAAGATCCATTTTATTGTCTATAACTTTAGAGTCATTAAGAAGGAACATTATCCATGATTATAATAAATGGCTTCGTCTGTTCCACTGCTACCCACAACACTGGTTTATTGCTGGGTTTAGCTTATTCATGTGTTCTAACATTTATATGCATCTATCTATGTATCCGGACTTTGCCCAGGCCTAACCGTTCATAGTAGAAGCTTGAAATTCTGCACACACACTCCCATCAATTTTAGCAAAATATAATAGATAAAAAAATTTAATAATATAAAAATTATAAATAAAATGTTGATGTTAAATTAATTGTTATGTATGTAAATTTTATTACAGAATAATATGTGATAACTATGGCTCATCAATCATTAGTGACTATAAAAACACCAGCAGCAACGAAAACAACAACAGATGCAACTGAAACACTGCTGCACAAAAACTTTATATGCAGTCAGTTTGGTATCAGTGATGTTGCAAGGTGTTGTCTGCACCCCTAGTAATGCAACTGCATACATAAGCATGAGTCTATAAGTAACAAGCCTGGATGCTGCATGGTCAAACTCCACCCCAAACTTCTATTCCGACTGAAGATGATTGCTGCAACCTTTGTATTGTATATCTGACAAATACATTTGTAGGTCTATAGGATTTGTCAGTTTAGCTCAGTTGGTAAGAGAACCCCCTTCCAATCATGTGGTCGTGATCTCGTGGTCCTCGTGGCATTTGTCTCAGTGACAGGGATTTGGGATTCTCCCGCCTCAAGTCTCTAGTCACGGGGACATGGGACCTCCCCCTACTGAATTCGGCACTAAATGACCCAAGAAGGATCGATGTGTCGTTAAACAAAACAATCAATCAATCACTGGACTAGAGTTTAACAACATTTCATGAAAAGAAGATCCGCATGTTTTTGCACAAAGATGGAAGAAGAACTACCATGAGGCAAACTTCACTGAACACCATGGAGAGGAGGAACCAGACGATTGGATCGATTTCGGAGTGAAAGACGATTCCCAACAAAAGACGTGCCCGTAGAGGCTGCCCAACATCGACCCCAGCAAAATCAACGTCTACTCCGACGTTTCGCTGACTACCAGGTGTCATTACGTTCAATCAAAAACATTGGAAGATTATAGACCCAGCTGCGACAACAGAACCAACAGTAGCTCGGTCATCCGTTGACGAACGTACAAGCTTTCTTGTGACAACAATGCTTAATGCTTAGGCTAGCCAAAGCGTTATACATATGTCAGATTCTGGAAAGATATTGCGATAGTCAATGGCAGTGTGGCCAATTTAGCGCGTTTCGCGCTAGTTTTAGCGCGTTCTTGTTTTGGCAGTGCAAAAAGCGCTAAATTCACCTAAAACATTTTGGCAATTTCTGGCTATTTCCGACCATTTATAGACTCCTTTTGGTGGTTTTTGGCCATTTTTGGCAATTTAAAAAAAAATTAGCGCTTTTTTAGCGCTTTTTAGCGCTTTTTGGCCCTGTCGAGTCGCGCATGCCCATATAAGTAGGCGGCCATTTGCAATCGAGGTTGGACGGATCGTCTTTAGATTGACATACAGACACGTTCACAGAAAATGACTTTTATAGATTAGATCCATATTTTCAACCAAAGTTGGTTTCTATTTAGGAATGTTTGCTAACTTAATTAATTACTGTTATATAAAACATGGCCAAAGCATTACTTAAAAAAACCCAAATTGATTTGGATCTCGTAAGGCTTATATTTCAACCACTTGATTCTTGTGATTTGATTAGTTCAGAAGAAGGAGTGTTTTTAGGAATGGCCAAAACCATGAGCCATAGACCATGAGCCACACCTGGCACGTGGCTGCCTGGAATAGTTATGTATCTGTAATGGAATTGAAGTCAAGGTTCATGAATATAAGGTTGAGGAAATTATCAATGTGCGGGAGTTGAAGTTATCACCAAGTACAAGCACTAAGGTCACCAATGAAAAAATGAAAAACTAGCATTCCAAGGGAAATTATGAATCACTGCCACTCGTATATGCTGTGTTGGAGGTGATTAATTAATAGGTTGGAAAAAGGGGTGATCAATGAATAAGTTACAACTCGTCTTTTGTTGCGTAGTGATCACTAAAAAAGGTCTGAATTTTCAAAATACAACCGGGCACAAACTAGTGACCAATTTAGCATAAACTTACATTGCATATTCAACCTCGCTCTAAAAACATATTTGGGGGTGGATTTTCAAAAAACAAAAAGAACAATTTTCCCTACTCATTGATGGGAGTGTGTGTGCAAAATTTCAAGTCTCTACTATGAACGGTTGGGGCTGGGCAAAGTCTGGATATATAGATAGATACATGGATACATATATATATGCCAGAAGACATGAATAGCCTAAACTTGAAAAGGTTAAGTCACTTGTACTAATCAATCAATAGAAACTGTTACGTGATCAATGTCTTTTAGCAGCAGGCCGTGTTGCGGTTGATCAATAAAAAAAATTGGAAAAAGGGGTGATCAATAAATAAGTTACTTCACTCACCTTTTGTTGGGCAGTGATCACTAAAAAAGTCTGAATTTTCAAAAAACAAACGTAACACAAACTAAGGGATCAATTTAGCATAAACTTAAATTGACCCCTCCACTAAAAACGTATTATGGGGAGGAATTTAAAAAAAACAACCCAAAAACGTTTTTTCAAGACATAATGAGTAAATGGTGAAAATTTCAGCCCTCTATCTCCACTGGTGCAACCTGTATGCAAGATACAATCATGCATAGCCAGCCAGCTGGACCAACTTGAAAACTGAAGAAACCTATGTTTACAGTTTTAGTTGACGGTTCCTAATATTCACAACAAGTTTATTCATTTAAAAAGTGTCAATTTAACCTCCTGGCCACGGAATTTGCGATGACCGCATTTGAACATTTTTGTTTATTAATAATTAATAATCACAATTCTACTCAGTTGGCCTTGTTCCACCTAATTAACACCAGCTGTAGGAATTTATGATACCGCCTCGTTAATGGTTCCACTGAATGATTACAAGCTTGAGTATGGCTTACTTAAAAGCCTAAATGAGAATAATTATCTTCATATGTGGCACACTTGGACTTATTTTCTACTTATTCGGCTATTACTTTAAATTTCTCTTTAATTGGAGATGTTTAGTTAATAACCGCTACCCACAACACTGGTTTAGTTACTCACAGCTACCCACAACGCTGGTTTGTTGCTGGGTTTAGTTAATCACCGCTACCCACTACACTGGTTTGTTGCTGGGTTTAGTTAATAACCGCTACCCACAACACTGGTTTGTTGCTGGGTTTAGTTAATCACTGTTACCCACAACACTGGTTTGTTGCTGGGTTTAGTTAATCACCACTACCCACAACGCTGGTCTGATGCTGGGTTTAATTAATCACCGGTACACACACCACTGGTTTGTTGCTGGGTTTAGTTAATCACCGCTACCCACTACACTGGTTTGTTGCTGGGTTTAGTTAATCACCGCTACCCACAACACTGGTTTGTTGCTGGGTTTAGTTAATCACCACTACCCACAACGCTGGTCTGTTGCTGGGTTTAGTTAATCACTGGTACACACACCACAGGTTTGTTGCTGCGTTTAGTTAATCACTGCTACCCACAACACTGGTTTATTGCTGATCTATGTATCTATCTATATATCCAGACTTTCCCCAGCCCTAACCGTTCATACTAGAAACTTGAAATTTTGCACACGCACTCCCCTCAATGAGTAGGGATCATTCTTCTTTTGTTTTTTGAAACCCCCTCCCTAAATAGCTTTTTAGCGGGTGGTTCAATATGCAATGTAAGTTTATGCTAAATTGGTTACTAGTTTGTGCCCGCTTGTTTTTTGAAAATTCGGCCCTTTTTTTAGTGATAACAGCCCAACAAAAGGAGAGAGAAGTAACTTATTCATTGATATTCCGACTTTTTAATTGATCACCCCCAATACAGCATATATGGATGGTGGTGATTCATAATTTCCCTTGGAATGCTAGTTTATTTGTATTTTTGCTGACAGTCACTCTTTCTATCTAAATGTTAAATGGTTATTTTAATATCCAATCAGGTTTAAAAAGTTTTACCAATACTCTGTTCAATTGTCTTGTCATTGTCATCTCAATTAATTCAATTCTCAACATCTTTGAATTAATGTTTCATTGACTAAAAGGTTGTGAATACAAGAATATATGATGAGCATAGTACCCTCTAAGTTGTGCATGTGTGCATGTTTGCAACCAGTGCATGTGTGCATGTTTGCAACCAGTGCATAAAGAAAATTAATGTGCACACAAAAGTTAGCTTACTGAATTTTTATTGAATAAATATTAGTTCACTATGTCAAACCGGCCCTGTCAGCTGAGGCCTAGAATATGCTGACTGTATCCCCTGCAGAGGGGTAAGAGCCCCCAAACAGGTGTCACCTGGTTTTGCACCAAAGTCGCAAGACTCTGGTGAAAGGTTATTTTTCCTTAACTAAAGTTGCAAGACACGAGTTTAAAAAAAAATAATAACCTTTCACCAAAGTCGCAAGACTCTAGTTAAGGAAAAATAACCTTTCACCAAAGTCACAAGACACTAATTAAAAAACCCCAAAAACCTTTGACCAAAGTCGCAAGACTCTAGTTTAAAGAAAAAAAAGATACTATTTTGGGGATTTTAAACTGATTTCGGCATTGAATGACCCATAAATCAATCAATCAACTATGTCAAATTCAAAAGTGCACACATACTTTTGTCACAGGAAAGAAATTTGCACAACATGAGATCTTTGCACACACTGACTATTAAAGATTAGAGGGAACATTGCTGATGAGGCTGTATTTTTATCTGGCATTCTCACACTGCGATGGGAAACGAACAAAGTCTGGTGATATCGTAAGGTACTGCTGGGGTGGCCCAGGTTAGTGGTAATGATGCTTCAGCCCCGAAACCATGCCTAACCCCCGCAGTCATTATCTGATGAAGGCTTTGTTGGCTGCACAGCTGTTGTATGTTGTAGCACCATGTGTATGAAATTATATGATTTGCGACGTGTCAGTCTGTCTGTCTGTCAGTCTGTCTGTGACATAACAAACAGAAAGAGATGAAGGGGGTGATGTGAACACAAAAATAGCTGTTCCGCTGTGTGTGGCTGCTGATAATATAACTACCACTATTAACACTGCTGCTACCGATATTGACGTGTCAATTTTGTTTTTTTAACCCCAATGAATACAAGTATTTTAGTCAACAATACGTTGCATTAACCTTACAAAATACTGTGTAAACATACTGACACAGATCACAGCTTTAGGTATACAGTTAGCAAAGCAACGGACATTTACTAGTAGTTCTAAAAGATGCAGTTGTGGGACGCCCAGTAATGATCGAACTCACTAACAAATTGGTCTGTGAGACCAGCTTGCTAACCATCACACTATGGCAGTTGTCTAGATAACTTTTTAAATGGCTATTTACTAAGCTTAACTTAGTCTGGGACAAGGCCTCAGTTGTGGGGTTCTCAGTGTCCATTGAACTCACTACACTAGTGAATTGATCTGCAGGGCTCTCTTTCTAAACATTACACTACGGTAGGTGCCTAAATCACTTTTTAAATAGTTATTTACTAAGCTTAGCTTAGTCTGGCACAAGGCATCGATAATGGTGTTCCCAATGTGCATTGAATATCACTACATGAATTGGTCTGCAGGACTAGCTTGCCATCCACCATGCTATGGAAGGTGTCCAATGTATGTATGATAAATTTGACAATGTGGAAAAGAAAGATTGAGAAAAGCGTGTTACATCTCAAACATATTTATTATCACAAAGATAAATCTTTATGCATTTCGTCGTCATGAAACGATATCATCAGAAGAAAATTGAACATAGCAGAGATATGCAACGATCCATGTTGGGTAGTGGAAATGAAGTGAGATAAAATGTGTTTTTGTATGCTTCAGTGACCTAGTTTGTCCAGTTGGAAACTACTTATGGGGCACTGGCTGGTTGTGGATTAGGGAGATCAGTGTATGAGCTGATGATGTCGTTTCATGACGACGAAATACATAAAGATTTATCTTCATGATAATAAATATGTTTTTCTCAATCTTTCTTTTCCGCATTGTCTAATCAAATTTACCATTCTGTTGGATTCCCTTACATCCACACAACAAACATATATATATAATATATGTAAATCGTCCTAATGAAATTTCATACAGAGGAAGTCAATGTATTACTGCAGGGAGCTTGTTGTATTTCTGTTTTTTTAAAAGCTGAACTTGTCGATTACTTCAGCCCCATCTTTCCACTTTATTTATTCAGTTTCTTATTTCCCCTTTCAAATTTCCACCTACACTTTTTTCCCAACTCGAACACTCCCATTGCAAATTTTTTCCTAATTTAGTTTTTGGCTTTCTCTTTTCCCTCTTTTTTTCTTCTTTCAAATGCAGTCAGACACGGGATGTGGCCACTTATTTCTCCTTGACTTAGCAAAGCTGTCAATGCAGGCGTACAAGACCAATAATAGCGGTTGCAGGCAGTGGCAGCTTAAGCATTAGGCTGAGTAGGCTTACGCCTAGGAGCCCGAAAGGGAGGACAGCCGAGAGCAGAAAAAAATGGTTCGAAGGAGTGTACATATTAGTATTTCAGTACTTTGGTATATCATACATGTAGTGCATTATATATAGTACGACAATGCAAGTTATTTAACGTGATGTAATGTCACTTTATTCTAGGTAGAGGTAGAGGGGAACGGTCACGGGTCCTTACTAAAACGTTACTGTCAGCATATTACATACATTACTGTCAGCATATTACATACGTTACTGTTAGCATATTACATATGTTACTGTTAGCATATTACATACATTACTACTAGCATATTACATATGTTATAGTCAGCATATTACATACGTTACTGTCAGCATATTACGTATCCGTTTTTTGTAAATAAAATCTAAGCAAGTAACTTACTTTATGAGTTCAAAGTACCAAATATCTATCTATTTATCCTTCAATCATTATTTGTTGTATTCCTTTTTATTACATCTTTCAATTTCAAAGTTTTCATAACAATATTGTAAATATAGATTTATATTATTAATCACTGCTACCAACAGCACTGGTTTCAATACTGTTGCTGGGTTTAGGTTATTCATGTGTTCTGACATTTATATGTATCTATCTATCTATTTATGTACTTCACCCAGCCCTAACCGTTCATAGTAGAAACTTGAAATTTTGCACACACACTCCTCTCAATGGGTAGGGAAACTGTTTTTTTTCATTTTTTTAAAATTCCCCCCATAAATAGGTTTTTAGTGGGGAGTTCAATTTACAATGTAAGTTTATGCTAAATTGATCTCTTAGTTTGTGTCCAGCTGCATTCTCACTTACTTTTTAAAAAAATTGGATCATTTAGTAATCACTGCCCACTACCACTAATTAATTTGCAAGCTAAAAAATAAGCATATATCGGTGGTGGTGATTCATAATTTCCCTTGGAATGCTAGTTTCATAATAATATTAATAATAATAATGTAAACTAAAATAATCGGGAGTGACTGAATAAACAGTCATCGGAAAAATAATCTCTAGTGATCAGAAAATAATCTCTAGTGATAGCACGCTGAGACTCTCTAAAGAAAATTTATAGGTATAATTTATTTTTGTTTTATTATATTTTTGATTGTCACAATAATACGTGTTCTTTTAATTCCTTGTATAAACTACATATTGAACTCAATAAATTTCTGATTTCTGAATTCTAAAACAATTTCTAGAGGCCTGAGTCATGGGTAATCCCTCCTTGGCTGTAGGGTGATAAGATACAGGTCTGTGACTCCACTTAAGAATTGAATAAAGATCCAATTCCTGGAAAGCCAACACACGGATTTTGTCAGTATTTCCCTGTTTTGTTGACGACACCAAATCCTGATCCTTGAGTTAAGAATCCGACCAATCGTCTCGCTTTGATCAATGTCCTTGATTCAAGCCAATAGACTGACCGTTTCACTTTTGGTTGAGCAAAACAAAATCAAAGACAAACACTGGTGTAATGTGCAAATATGGTCTTATTGATTCTTGTATTGTAATTAGAAACCATCAACCAAAAAAGTCAACATAGGTTTCTTCAATTTTTACATGGTTCTGCCTGGCTTGTATGTATGTGTCACATGTATAGGCTGTACCAATAAAGCTAAAGGGTTGAAAATTTAAACATTTACTCCTTATTATGTCTGGAAAAAAAATCTTTTTTGTTTTTTTTAAAATTCCCCCCGAAAATAAGATTTCAGTTGGGTATTCAATTTATAACGTAAGTTTATGCTAAATTGGTATCTTAGTTTGTGTCTGGCAGCATTCGCGCTTTTTTAAAAAAAAATTTGGACTTTTTAGTAATCCAACACGGTGAGAGAAGTAATTTATTCATTGATCGCCCCTTCTCCCAATTTTTTAATTGATGAACACGGCATGCTCCCAAAAGATGTTGGTCTTGTGCCAGGTTTCTATTGAGTGACTAACCTGACCTGTCATGTGAAATATTATTAGTTTTTCAATTTAGTATTTCTTTCATCTTAATTTCAGTTACATTTTATTTCAACTCCTTTTACCATTGTTCTCCAGCTGTCGGCAAGCAACAGAGATTTGAAATGAAGAAAGATCTGCACAGCCTGCCGACAGCTGTAGATAATTTAATCCTGAGGCTAAAAAAGGTTTTTAATGGAAAAGAAATCTGACCAGATAATGGAGCCAAACAAGTGATATTCTGAAAGTGACAGGCCTGGAAAATACCTGCATGTAGAAGAACTTGCTATCCCAGCTCCATGATTGTTTGCTGAATCACATTTGCAGCCTTGGGTGTTGTTATTCTGCAAAATCACCAGTCAACTTCTTTGTCCAGAAAAAAGTTGGCAAAATAGGATGACTTAACTTTCAAAAATGTATTGTATCATAAGGACTGATTTGACTGATCACCGCTAAAGAAGTTAACATTTTTTCTACTTTTGTACTACAATGACTGTTTGAGTTTTAGTAAAAATGATTATTTTATTCAAAGTCAAAAATTAATAAAAATGGTTTACAATATTTGATTTAATTAAAAAAATAAAATAAAATAATCGTTTTTTACTAAAACTCAAACAAAAGGAAGCAGAGTAAACACCACTTCTAAGATTTTGCTATCATTGTATAAAATATGGCAACTAAACTATGTATATACATACAGGTCTGGTTAGTCACTCAATAGAAACTGTTGTGTGACCAACATCTTTTGGCATCATACTGTGTTGGAGGTGATCAATTAAAAAATTAGAAAAAGGGGAGATCAATGAATAAGTTACTTCTCTCGCCTTTTGTTGGACAGTGATTATTAAAAGTCTGAATTTAAAAAAAACAACCATGAATGCTGCCAGACACAAACTAAGGAACCAATTTAGCATAAGCTTACATTGAAAATTGAACCCCCCCATTAAAAACCTATTATGGGGAATTTTCAAAAACCACCAAAAAACGTTTTTTTCTTGACATAAGGAGTAATTGTTAAACATTTCAGCCCACTAGCTCTATTGGTGCAGCCTGTATGATACATAGATAGTGAGCCAGCCAGCAAGACCCACTTAAAAACTGAAGTTTTGATGACAGTTAATATATATCTGATAAGATGGCCAATCCCAATATTTTATGTCCTATGGATGTCTTTCATGTCAACATTAAACTACTTACTGTGAAATTAACCCAGATTTTTAATTGCACATTTCAATAAGAATTAAACGAGCATTAAAATTCATCTTTTCTTTACACAAAGGGGTGAACAAAAAAACAAAACAAAATAAAATAAACAAAAACAAAAACCAATGAGAACAAGAAAAAAAACAAAATCTAAGAGTCAGGAAACAAAAAACAAAAACCTTTTCAACATAAAATACAATTGACCCATTTATGCTTTTTTTCTTCCTTAATAAAAGAAATCCCGTTTGTGATGTTGAGGCTGGGGGAAGTGGCAAGGGTTCTTAGCACCCAGGGGCAAAAATAATTGTACCCCACCACCCTCTAAAATGTATTGATTATTTATTTTGTGACTCATTACTCACTTAATGACAATAAAAGGAAGAATTAAATAACATTTTACATAGGCCTAAGATAAAGTCACACTATAACATTTAATTAGTATAAATTGAATTAAAATATTACTTATTTTATTAAACAAATATTTTTCCTACCCAGAAAATCAAAGTTGTGACTTTTCTTCCGATTACACATTTTTAGGTATATCAGAATAACGCTACATTGTGACTTTTGTTCTGTGACTTTTCTTCCTGTGACTTTTATTCTGGGATTCTTTTTTAAATATATTGTAGACTTTGCGCCCATTCACACTTGCGCCTGGGGGCGATTGCCCCTGGTGGCCCCCCCTTGCCACGCCACTGGGTGGGGGTAAGGGAGGGGATATATTTTCTGTATGAAAAATATGTGACACTTAAACCCTTTTACATTTAGAAATCAACCATTTTATAACAATAAAACTGAAATATTGGTATTTACTAAGCTTAGAATGACATAAACCTAAAGCAGGTCTGGTTAGTCACTCAATAGAAACCGTCACATGACCACATGTTGGGGGTGATCAATTAAAAGATTTGAAAAAGGGGTGATCAATGAATGAGTTACTTCTCTCATCTTTTGTTTGGTAGAGATCGGTAAAAAGTCTGAATTTTAAAAAAAACAAGCATGTCTGCTGCCAGACACAAACTAAGGGATCAATTTAGCATAAACTTATATTGCAAATTGAACACCCTATTTAGGGGGGAAATTTTCAAAAAACAAAACAAAAGGTTTTTTCTATACGTAATAAGGAATAAATATTTAAATGTTCAACCCTCTAGCTCCATTGGTACAGCCTGTACATTTGATATATATATATATACATACAAAGCCTGTACGTTTGATATACGTATATACATACATACATAGCCAGCCAGCCAGCCAGCCAGCCAGCCAGCCAGCCAGCCAGCCAGATGGACCAACTTAAAAACTGAAGAAACCTATGTTGCCAGTTTTGGTTGATGGTTTCTGATAGAAGATAAATAGGTTAAAAAGATTGTGCTGCACCAGTCTTCCAATTAGGGAGGGTCTGCCTGCCTTTAATATCAGCATTCAGAAACCTGGCTTTTTCTTTGGGCTCTCTGGCCACTGGCGCTGGTCGAAAAAACCTTCTCACCCATAAAGCAGACTGAATAACAAATGAAATATTGATATTGGAAACAGGTGACTTCCACCAAAGCATGTAGAATTAATCATAATTGTGTCATGACAACAAAAGAAATATACGTTTCAGTTCAGCATTGAAGCTGAAAGTTGTAAATATTGCTAAAACATTTGTAACACAGCTGCTGCCAGGAAAGAGAAACAAAAAAAAATAAAAACAAAATCTTGTATTATAGTTAAGAAAATACTTGCACGACCATCGGAAATTTCCTGATGCCATTCTCTGGTTTAGTAATTTAGGAACAGGGTGATTCATATAGTTTAACAAAACAGGAAAACACGGATTACTTACCGCTATAAATAGTAGCTTATCTGATAATGAATTTATAAAGGCTTGTTGACAAAGACATCTATTGTTGATTTTCACGAACAAGACCAAAAGTAATATTCCTTATCAGGGCCGGCTTTGAGCCAATTGGAACAATCACACCTAATTGGACCCCCCCCCCCAAAGGCCCCGCACTAGGGTAATCTACTCTAATCATGTCAAATACACACAATAACACTTTGCAACATACACCTAACAACACATTGCAGGTTCCACAGAGAACAGCAATGATTCTAATTTTCTTCTGAATTCTTACAAAGTCTGTAGTGTTTGTTTACACTGTTTATATTTTGAAATGTTTGTTCTGTACTTGAATTAAATAATATGTTAATCAATTATAGAACAGCATAACAAGATTTCTCTGAAATTTTTAAGCACATATTTTGCTTTCCATTCTACCATAGAGTCTATAATAAAGTTTACTTACAGGGCTAAAGGACTAACTACTGTACTCTTTACCCATAGCTGGGGAGAGAAATGGATTCATGCCTTGCCCAAGGGCATTAGTGCAAAGTGAAAACAAGCAACCTCAGCCAAAACTCAGACTCATTTTGCTGATTCTGTTTTCCATGCTGGTAACTGTTACACCACCCTGCATCTCCCTCAATGTTGCATTTTAAAACAGAAATTGAAAATCTACCTCTTGGAGTTCAAACTGCTAAGCTATCACCAAATTGTTGTCTATTGTTGCAAGTGCTGATTACACTGTGCAACTTTGAAAAAGGTTTTTGTTCCTGGGTAATAAGTGTTATTTTCTGATTGATGTGTAAAAAGTATAGAAAATGTCAATTATTCCCTTCAAACTTTGCTTTTGTGACCATGACTGTTATAATTTGAAATCTGCTTATTTCCAATTGGACAACGGGCAGATTTGTACATTTTTAA
>VCCN01003663.1:1865051-1875706 GCA_006491835.1 Architeuthis dux
ACATGTACGGAAAAGACATATAACCAATAAAATTCCATATTATAAATATAAATATAAATAAATGAGGCCTTTTTGGCTAAGTGGGTTGAATAGAATTAAGTAGACAAAGGCAAATCCCAGTGGACAGTGATAAACATTTTATGTTATTTCAAATTACTCATTTCAATAAGGATCTCCTTAGAAAACTCTATTTTGATAGTCATTTCCTGCAGTCCAATTTGTGGAAGATAGATAAAGGAGAAAGGATTGTGAGACGAAGTCTGTAATCCTCTCGCATCTGGTCATGTCACGACACTCCCCGGGTCCTGTATTAATCAATTTGCTTTGAGCACATCAGCTTTCAGGTTTTTTCCCTGCTTGCTTTAAGTCATATTAGAAATTTTACCATTTTAAAATTTCATGTATCCTCCGGTTACCATCGTCATTCCTCTTCCATTCAAGTTGATGAGATCCTGTTACAAAGAGTATATTTGATTTCTTACAATGAGTGCAAACAGATTTCAAATCCTTACACAGGTTCAAAATTGACATTCCTGTAGATGGCATTGCAGCTGGTGTCTTCAACCAGCCTTGTGGCAAAAGGGATGTGAGTTTGAGTCTCATTGGGAACGTATTCTTTATTTCTGGTCTGCGCTGTTTACTTACTGCTATGTCAAATGCTGTCAAGAATGCTGCTGTACTTTAGGCTCTAGCCAAGTCCAAGAGGACATTTTTCAACATGCGTCTTCATAATGGCTCCAAGATTTTCGGCAGATTTGAGGTCAGGTGAATTTATTGACCGTCTACCAAATCCATCTTTTCTGGAAAAAAATCAAGGTTTTACAACATGTGCGTGCCTCTGAATGGAGCACAAAACTCAAGCTTTTACAACATGTGAGTGGCTCTGAATGGAGCACAAAAATTCAAGCTTTTATAACATGTGTGTGGCTCTGAATGGAACACAAAAACTCAAGCTTTTACAACATGTGTGTGACTCCGAATGGAGCACAAAAAATCAAACCTTTACAACACGTGTGTGATTCTGAATGGAACACAAAAACTCAAGCTTTTACAACATGTGTGTGATTCTGAATGGAGCACACATAATGTGTTTCTTCACAAATGAGTCAACCATCAAACTCCACAAAAAGAGGTTAATATTTATGTGTATGCATGGCTCATGTGGTGTGTCCAGCTGATGGGTGTATGGGAACTCTTTGGTTAAGTGGGGACAGAGGCTTGATTTGCCTGAAAATTAACATAGTTTTGCCCGAATTACACTGATTTGCCCATGAATTTACATTGTTTTGCCTGAATTGCGGGGGGGGGGGGGGGGCGTTGCCCCCTGCCCCTCTACATGCATATCTGTCAATACATACTTGTAGGTACATCAATAAGTCTGCAGCTTAATGATGAGAAAAGGATTTATTTCACTAATATTTATTTTCCATCATAATCTCCTTCCTTGTCAATGCACTTAATCCAACATGTCTCCATTAATCACATAGATTGAACATTATACAGTGAAAGTTTCAGATCAAAATTGAGCTAATAACTGTGTCAGGCTTCAGACTCATCCTCGGATATATAATCCTAGTTAGTGCACTCTTGTGGCCTTTGTACATGCTTTACTGAGTAGGTGTCGGTCATTATGCCCTGAAGATAGGAGACCTTCTTACTAACTCTTCATGGTTCAGCCTGTGGCCAGAAAATAAAGTATACAATGTCCAATCCAGGTGGAGCAGCACTTCCCCATTGCACTTAAAGGGAAGGGTTGTGGGTCGTGCTTACACCTTTGTGACACAGCAGGGATAGGCAATTTTTGTTGTTGCCCTCATTTATGTGAGTGGGGTCCCCCCCACAGGTTAAACTAACCTTGTATCAAATTTGCCCTTGTGGGGTGGCAAATAAATCTTACTTAATTCCTTTCAACATTGTCATTAGCTGATTGACATATTAACCCGTTATACCAGTCACTTGATAAGATGTCCTCTAACAAGTGAATCTTGTTCTCCTCAAGTTGTCTCTAATCTAATTGTCACATTCTTTTCTTGCTAAGGAGAGAGACTTGAATCTTGAATGCTTACTCAACTCTTATGAGAACAACAAACAATAATTGCATGGCTACTGTTTGTTCTATTTTTATTTTCTGTTTAGAACTTATCATTTGGTTTTGTTCATCTGTTTTGTTTATCTGTTTTGTTTATCTGTTTTGTTTGTGTCAGGTTGTTTGAGGATAGAATCCTAATACAAGTACAACCCTGAATCCCCCCACCCCCAGTAACTTATGGTCCATTAACTGATGGTCCAGTAACTGATTGTCCGCCACTAGTGGTAACTGATGGTCTGGTAATTAATAGTCTGGTAGTAGTGGTAACTGATGGTCTGGTAGTACTGGTCTGGTAACTATTGGTCCGGTAACTGCTGGTCTAGTAGTAGTGGTAACTGATGGTCCGGTAACTGGTGGTCCGGTGGTAGTGGTAACTGATGGTCTGACATCTAACGGTTTCTAAAAAATTCTTTGAGACTTTTGAATTTAAACAGAACAGATCACACTTACTATCCAAGCCTGAAGATCAGACCTAGTCATCGCCTCCAGCCCCAATATATCAGGTTCTAGGTGACCTTCTCCTGCAGGCTGCACCTCCCCATTGCACTAAGTGGGTTTGAGTCAAGTTTAATCCTTGTTGCCTGAGATGTACCAAAAGAAAAGGCAAACGCCAAGGGAACTAGACAATTTCTGCCCTTACTCACATGTATGCACGTGGGTCTCCACATTAACCTCGACCGTGTGTCGCATTTCACCCTCGTGGGGAGATGAATAAATATCATAAACAAAGAAAAGAAGACATGTCAGAGAGTCAGTGTTGTAAATGATGAAAGCAAGCATGAATAAAATTAATAAAAAAAATAGGTCATCTGAATACAAACTTAAATGAAAAATATAAACAAGAAATCGGTCAAAAATCATTAAAAACTTTCTTTATCAAGCAAATTGTATAAATTAAACTGAAAGAGAGAAAAAAAGATAAACCCATTTTGTTATTTTATGTGTAACAAAACAACAATAAATGAAAAGATATAAAAGATAGAATAACAAAATGATCTCTTTGCATAAGTTGTGCGTGAAAAGGAATAGAAAGAAAAGGGGAAAAGGAAAGGCAAGCTAAATACTAAAAGGAGTGGAGGCATAGAGGGGGAGAGGGGAGTGGGGTGGGGGAGTAAGAGACCTGCCAAAAAAACATCCCAACCTTGAAATGAAACTTTAATACAAATTTGAATTTTCATCTGTGCTTCTTGTTCTGCAGCCAACAGATGGGACAGACTGATGAGTCATCAGTGGATGAATCCCCCCCTCCACACACACATACACAGTCTTACACACAGTCATGTACACACACACACACACACAGTCTCACATACAGTCATGCACTCACACAGTCATGTACACACACAGAGTAACATGCACTCATACACACACAACTATATACACAAGCACACAGCCACATGCACACACTCAGTCACAAGCACACACAGTCACATACACTCATGCATACACACACACACAGTCACATACACTCTCATGCATACACACACATACAGTCACATGCACATACACACAGTCACATGCATTCATACACAAACACACATACAGTCACATACACACACACATTCACATGTACACACATGCTGAGTCAGAAACACCCATACACACACAGTCACTTGCACACACAGTGACATGCACTCACACAAAAACACATACAGAATCATTCACACATACAGAATCACATACACTCATACACAAACACACAGTAAAATGCACTCATACCCACACAACTACATACATAAACACACAGCCACATGCACACACTCAATCACAAACACACAGTCACATACACTCATATGCAAACACACAATCACATGCACATTCACACAGTCATATACATTCATACACAAACACACATACAGTCACATGTACACACACGCTGAGTCAGAAACACTCATACACACAGTCACATGCACTCATACAAAAACAAAATACAGAGTCACATTCACACATACAGAATCACATATACTCATACACAAACACGCACAGTTATACACACAGTCACATGCACTCATACAAAAACACACACAGAGTCACATTCACACATACAGAATCACATTCACTCATACACAAACAAGCACAGTTATACACAAACACAGAGACACACACAGTCACATGCAGACACACCCAGTCACATACACTCATACACATACATACCTGAAAGTCTATGTAATGTCTGACAGTCTGACTGTAATAATAACTCTGTGGTTAGCCGTTTAGTTGTCTATCCTGTTGGAGTTAGCATTTTGAGGAAGTGGTAGTACGAATATCAGGGTCACTATATTATGGAGCTAGAATCAAGGTCACCAGATGTGCACTCACGTGGTAGAAGCCGGTATGATACTTGCAATACTTGTGCGGATGGCTGCTGCTGCTTGGTAATGTAGTAGCAGGCTAAGTAAAAGAAGTTGAGTATACACTAAAAAGTTACAGTGCTACATCATTTGAAGAAATAAAGAATGGAGAATATGAACCAGGTAGTGACAATGACAATAACAAAATATTTATTTTGGTGGTAGAAGCTGCTATGATACTTTCAATACCTGTCTGGCTGGCTGCTTGGTAATGTAGTAGCAGGCTCAATGGAAGAAGTTGAGTATACTTAGCAGCACTAAACAGGGTACAGTGTTACATCATTGGTAATGTAGTAGCAGGCTAAATGGAAGAAGTTGAGTATACTTAGCAGCACTAAACAGGGTACAGTGTTACATCATTGGTAATGTAGTAGCAGGCTAAGTGGACAATGACAATAACAAAATGTTTATTATTATTTGCACTACCATGTGCTGAATTGAAGAAGAGTACTATAGTGAAGAAGTTCATAATACATTTCTCTATTTTTGCTTTTATTTCATAATAGTTTGGATGAGTTCGTACTAAAGTTGTCTTGGAAAGTGTTTGAAGTAACCTTGAGGTTGAATTGTGCTTGTTGATGAATTACATGTGTACTGAATATCTGCTTCGTCAGTAGAGTTGATGTGTGTGTGTGTATGAAAAAGAGATAGTAGGTGAATGGTGTGAGGAAATCTGTTAAACTCAGGGATTATTGTCACTAGTGACCAGCTGAAAACACTGTATTTAGAGGCTCAGGCAGGGCTTTGGAAAATGTTCCTCAGAAGCACTTCTGATTGGATGGATGATATTTATAGTGTTTTGCTGACAATTTTTATTACCTACTGGAACTGGCTACTTTGATCCTATCTGTTTGTAAAAACTGCTATTAGTCATTAATATGGTCTTTAAAGAGTGAAGATGATTGCTACAAGCTTAGCAAATATCTATACCGACTTTCCCATTAAATGTTGTTTTGTTATAGTTCTCACTATCAAATTTAATGAGCAATTAAATGACATTATAGAATATTCTGGTAGAATTTTCCAGGATGTTCTTGAACAGTGATTCTCATAGTCCCAGGTCACATTCCTCCCCTTGAAAAACCCAGGTTTTCCAAATTCCTACCCCATTTTGAATTGACTTCTAGTAATCTTTTCAACATTATACGTTCCTCCCCTGGCTAAAATTCATCCCCTAGAATCAAAGTGCATCCTTTTTGAGAATCATTGTTCTAGAACAGCATTATGCAAAACTATCAGATCTTGCGGATTTGCAAGGTTTTTTCCGATGATTCAGCGACTGGTAGCATATCTGAGCCAAATTATTATTACTTCACAAATGTTCGCTGCTCAGCACTACTTAATCTGTGTATTTTAAGAAAAGCTTGCTGTCAAAGTAAGGAATTGAAAGGCGTGCTATTTTTTCCCTATGAGCTAAAGCAAATGCTTTTTCAGATGAACATTTCATAATAAATAGCATGTAGATCAGATAGATATTTAAAGGACATTTTTCAAGTCTATGAGATAAATGTAACAACAGCCATGTCATTTAGGCATTATAGGAACTTTATATAATTCCTATATTGTAAAATAATGTCCGATCATAGCCAAGAACGTCATCAAGTAATATATGCTTTAAACGTTATTAAAGGTATGAAAATGAGCCACGTACAGACAGCCTAGGGTTCGCGTACAGGCACCAGTACTCATACCACACTTTGAGCAGTTCTGCTCTACATAATACTTAAAACTTAAATAAAAAATAAACAATCCTTGTAATAAAAATAGCAAAAGCATATGTTAATAAGTAATAAAATGACAATTTATAATGAGTAAAGTAGATTAAAAACAACAATAATTAAAAATGATGAGGAGCCTGCTTTTTCTTTGTCATCTGTATATCTAAAGTTGAAATCAAATGATGGATAATTTTATATCTGACAGAATATAATAATTATAATGACATTTATTAGTTGAGAACCTATATTTGCCTGGTGCTGGTGTGAGCGGCTGCTAAATGAGTGGCCTAAATTGTAAATGTGAATAAAGAAACACTTTATTCGTGCCTAAATACGAACATGAGAATGGAGAGGCCAACAAAGTGTAGGATTAAAAAACTCCTGCATACCATGAGATCTTCGTTAGCTCAGTCGGTTAGAGCAGTACCTGCATATAAGGTAGCTTCCAGGATGAACGCGGGTTCGTTTCCCGCACAGAGTTTGTTTCTTTATTCACATTTACGATTTAGGCAACTCGTTTAGCAGTCTCTCACACCGACGCCAGGCAAATATAGGTTCTCAACTAAAAAATGTCATTATAATTATCATATATCTAAATTTGGAATGTATGTATGTTTGTACTCTTATAACTTGAGAACTACGCATCCAAGACAAAAAATAAGACTATAATCAAATTCAGCATGTCTAGATCTAGGTACAGCACACATTTAAATATATATATCTGTGCAAAATTGTTATTCATACAATCTTTATCAGAAAAATATAATGAATTAAAAACTAGCAAATGTTTTTAAAATTCATATTGAATTTGAAAACAAGTAACAAAACATTGCAAAATTTCATAAAGCATTTCATAATAAATAGTATAGCAATTATTATTAGACAGATATCTAAAGGAGATTTCAAGTCTAGGAGATGAACATAACAAAGCCACATCATTTAGGCTGTATACGATCATAATATAGTTCCTCTATTGTAAAGTAATGCCCATGTATGGCCAAGGACGCCATCTTGTGATATGTACTTTGAATGTCATTGAAGATGTAGACATGAGCTGCATACCGGCAGCATATGGTTTATGTACCGGATATTCAATATCGCTCAATACTTTCTGGGCAGACCCCATAGAGATTGACTGGTAAGTACAGACAGACAAACGTAGATGAATAAACAAATGTGTAACTGGAAAGACGGATAAAGTAAATGAATAAATGAACAAATGAGGCAGACTAGATGCGATCTGGACGGCACGGTCAGCAGATACAAACTAACAGGTTCCTTAATAAACCTGCTTGGTGGTCAATGGTTAAAGAACTAGAAAGCACTCGATGAGTGCCTACCTCTGCCAATGCCATTGTCACTAACTAAAAACTGAATGAAAATCAGATCATATATAGCTACGATGCAAGGGAGGTTACTGTGTAAGTTTCAATTTTCCATGTTTCGGGCTATTGTCTTAATATATGAAAACATATCTCTCAATCGGGAAAGAAAATTTCCTGGATCCGATCCAAAATTTAATCAATTCTCCTTAAGCCCATGACTCACCCTCCCAGAAAAATGTCATTGGAATTCATTGAGAACTTTTGGAGATATTGTGTGAGCAAACAGAAAAATATGAGTGAATACATATATATATATTTTATGAAAAAACAAAACTGGTTGCTGCAGGGTCAAACTCCACTCCAACTTCTATTCCGACTGAAGATGATTACTGCAACTGCTGTATGGTATATATAATAAATAAAAAACTATAAATATATATATTTTTTTGTATATATGTATTTATTTATCAGAATGAAATAAGCCTGCTTGTATCTGTATGATACATTTTCATTAATATCTAAAACTTGTCAATTTAGCTCAGTCAGTAAGGAAGACAGTTGGTCGTGAGTTCAAATCATGGTAGGGGAAAGTAGGTTTTACATATCGATTTATACCCTCATTTTGGTGAGGATTGTTCTTGTTGTTCTTGTTCTTGTTATGGTAGGAAAACAAAGTCAACTCCAGTTTTTTATACTGGAGCAGTGGTTCCCAACTTTTTCAAGTCATTCCCCACTTTTGTCAATAAGATTACTAGTATTCCCCCACTTCCATTTAAGTTGCAACAAAGAATAATTTCAAATAATAACTTTATTTTACGTATAATTAGATAGTTTTATACTAAGAATTAGTTTAATTTTATAATTGTACAGCTGCTGCTGTGTATTTGCAACTCAAAGAAATTTGAAATTCCAATTTATTACAAAAACATAATAATTCTGTTCTTGTTTTTTTGCTACTAGTTCTTCAATTTGTGGGTCTATTAGTGAGAGAGCACATCTTAAATCATTCTCAACTTGGAGCTTATTTCAAGCCTCTCAACTTGGTAGATAACCCTATATCTAGACTGGGCTTTTATTACTGCCCCTTGGACTACCCAAATTCCCCGCATGGGGGGGATCCCCACGGGAACCACTGTACTGTAGTTTGACAAAACAAATGAAAAATATCTCCCAATCAAAAAAGAATTTCCTGGATCTGCCCCCAAATTCAATCAATTGTTTCTTTGCCAAGAACCCATCCTTTTGCAAAATGTCATTGAAATTCATTGAGAGATATTGTGTGCACAAACAGACAAACATAAGTAAATACATATACCTCTACCAACTTTGTTAGCATAGGTAAATTAGACATAAATGTCATACAGACCTGATGTATTTGGTTTTAAAGTCTGATTCACTTTTCTTGAGAATTGGATATCATTTTTATTGGAGTTGACTATGTTTTTCCTCCATAACAAGAACAACAAGAACAATCCTCACCAAATTTAGGGGATTAAACTCTCACAGTTTGTCTATCATGTCACGTTAAACCAAACCTATATATAAAATTTACATTTCCCTACTGTGATTTGAAATCATGACCATGTGACTGTAAGACGCCTCTCTTACCAACTGATCAGTCTTATATACCTACAAACAAAAGTTAGAGTAATCAACTTCAGTCGGAATAGAAGTAGGAGTAGAGTTTGACCCTGCAGCAGCCATGCTTGTTTCCAATAAAGTTTGTCTATTTTTTCAAATGACCTGCTTTTTTAAAAATGAATTCTTTGCCATGTTCACTACAGGAAAATTAGCTTGGACATCTCACCATGGGGGAGTGCTTATCAAACTAGTCTATGAGTGGTAGAGTTCTAAAAAAAGAAGTGCTGCCTGCTTTAGCTCTATTCTACAAGTTAGCACATTTTAAAGGTACCTTAATTCAATATTTATATCTACTAGCGTTCCAAGGGAAATTATGAATCACCACCACCCATGTATGCTGTGTTGGGGGTGATCAATTAAACAGTTGGGCTATGATCACTAAAACATGTCTGAATTTTCGAAAAACAAGCGGGCACAAACTAGTGACCAATTTAGCATAAGCTTACACTGAAAATTGAACCCCCCCCCACCCACTAAAACTTTATTTTGGAGGGGAATTTTCAAAAAACAAAAAAACATTTTCCTTATTCATTGAAGGGAGTGCATGCGGAAAATTAATAATTTCTACTATGAACAGTTAGGGCTGGGCAAAGTCTGGATACATAGATAGATAGGTACATATAAATGTGTGAACCTAAACCTTTGGTAGCAGTGATTAACAATGCACCATTTCGGCTAATTTGTAGGTAAAAACAGAATGAGAATTTTTAGTAATATATAGAGATAGTGAGGGTATGCCATTCCCCCTCCCAAACGAAGTAAGGGAACGCCTTTCCCATGCATTCCCACAGCAGTAGACCACTGATTACTGCAGTAGTGATTTCAGTCCTCAGTGGGCACTCCACATCTGTGGCTTTGTGCCTGTCTAAGCTTACAGAATATCTGGGTGCCCAGCATGTGGTAGTGGTTGGCAAGCTAGTAGTTAATGAGTGAAAGAGAAAGCAAGAGAGAAGGAAGAAAGAGTAAGAGAGAGCAAGAGAGAAGGAGAGAGAGGGAGAAGAAGAGAGAATATGAAAGCAAGAGAGAAGGAGAGGGAGGGTGAGAGAAAAAGATAGATAGAGAGATGAATAAAAGAGAATGGATTGAAAGAGTAGAGAGTTAACCTGTTCAGTAATCCCTTGATATGTGTGGTTAACAAATCCTCGATGTACGCATTACATATATCAAAACCACATTATTCAAAGTTAAGAATCAATGGAAATAATTATCATGAATCCTGAAAAAACAAAGCAATCTAGACTAATGTATATATTCACTAGCAGGGTTACCCTGGGGAAAATAACTTCTAACATAAAAACACAGGAAAACAAATGATATTTTATAGAGATTTTATAAAAGGGAAAAACAAAGATCCCTCTCGATATTAACCCCTAAAAGGGTAAAAAGGGAACAAATTTTGACCCCTAAAAAGAGAAAAAATTCACCCCTCGGTTTTTGATTTTGACCACTAAAATGTGAAAAACGTTTTTTCTGGTTATTTCCCCACCGTTTACAAACCTTTTTGAACTGCACTAATCAAATTTGATACCAT
>VCCN01003663.1:1934613-1945043 GCA_006491835.1 Architeuthis dux
ATTTCTAAATTACCCAAAGCATCTTTTTCTGGTGTTCTGTAAAAAGGAAATTTCATATCGGTGAAAATCGAACATATATGCCGATACTGATAAATCGGTCTGGTCCTACACGAAATTCTCACAATCCAACCCAACAGGATTGAAAACATAGGAATCGACACCGTGATCATTCAAATCTACCAACTACACACATTTCTATGAAAAGATTCAGCTGAATCAACTTGAAAAATGGCCGCCATCCTGGATTTCCAAGTGGCCAACCGGGCAGATTCAATCAGAACCATCTGGAGAACAAACACACCAAATTCCATGCTTGTATCATAAAGCGCACAATTCCCCTCAAATTTTATTGATTTTTATCTGCTCCACTATACGTATAATACACATTCCTCTACCGTGATTTGAAATCACGACCAACTGATTGGTAGCCGGATCACATACTGACAATGTATCTTACAGATACGCAAGGGCTTATTTCATTCTAATACATAAATAGATCCATACTAAAAATATATATATTTTCATAATTTCTTTATTTATTATATATACAACACAAAAGTTGCAGTAATCATCTTCAGTCAGGATAGAAATAGGAGTGTAGTTTGACCCTGCAGAAACCAGGTTTGTTAACTTCATAGCCTTTATGCTTCAATACCCTGACCTCAAAGCTACCACTGTAGAACTGTTTTTTTAATGCGCAGATTATTTAATGGGGTTATGTTTGGAAATTGCAACCGCCTACATCCAACAAGGATCGAAATTACACAAACACCGTGCTCTAATTATAATTAGTGAATTAGTTTAAGATAGAAAAAAAGGAGAAGCGTAACGCCCTTGTGTCAGTGTAGTGTTGGATGGATATGTAGAAATCGGCGATAGTTGATACAGGTGTTAAGGAAAACAGTATTCCGGGAGAATCTTATTTTTTAAAACTGTCCGGTTGTTAAGAAAAAGGGACTAATGTTAATTGAGGTACTGGGACAGCAGATGTTTACACATCTTTGTTTCTTTAAGGTGAACGATAGAACGGAAAGAAGGGTGGAACCAACAAGGAAAGGACATAGACAAGGCATATGATAGAAGAATGGTGTACATGTGAAGACATACAGTATTGCCCATAAATGAGTACACCCCTGCCACTTTTTAATAGAAAGTTAATTGTCTTCTAAACCAAACATAGCAGGATTTTATTATTTCTAGTGAAACATTACACATTACATTGGAACTCTGTTGTCAAAAATGTTCGTAGTGTTGTACTCATCTTTGGACGGCAACAGAGTTTCCATGCTGTAGAGTTTGGTCATAAATAATACCTGATAATATCCGTTTTCATTGTGTAATGTTCCACTAGAAATAATAAAATCCTGCTATATTTGGTTTAGAAGAACATTAAATTTGTATTAAAACGTGGTGGGGGTGTACTTATTTATGGGTCTAGAAGACAATTAACTTTCTATTAAAAAGTGGTAGGGGTGTACTTATTTATGGTTCTAGAATACAATTAAACTTCTATTAACAAGTGGTAGGGGTGTACTTATTTATGGTTCTAGAATACAATTAAACTTCTATTAACAAGTGGTAGGGGTGTACTTATTTATGGTTCTAGAATACAATTAAACTTCTATTAACAAGTGGTAGGGGTGTACTTATTTATGGGTCTAGAAGACAATTAAACTTCTATTAAAAAGTGGTAGGGGTGTACTTATTTATGGGCAATACTATAGGAAAATCAAGAAGAACTTAGAAAGCACTCGGAGAGCGCATACCTCAACCAATAACCATTGTCACATAAAAATGAATGAAAATCAGTTCATATATCGCTACGATTTAGGGGAGGGAATTGTAAAAATTTCCTGTATCCGCGCCAAATTTGATAATTTCTTCCTTAGCCCAGGGCCCAAACTTTGACAAAATGTGATTGGATTTCATTGAGAACTTTTGAAGATATTGCGTAGTGTGGGCATATAGCTACGATGCGGAGGGGGGGGGGCATTCCTGGATCCGCCCCCAAATTTAATCACTTCTTCCTTAGCCGATTATTCACCCTTCTACAAAATTTCATTGAAATTCATTGAGAACGACATTGTCACTAAAAACTGAATGAAAATCTCTTCATATACGATGCAGAGGAAGTAACGTTAAAAAGTAGTCCATTTCTCACCCTCCCACTAAATCTCATTGAAATTCTTTGAGAACTTTTGGAGATATTATTTGGACAAACAAACAGACGGACAGACAGACAGACACGAGTGAATACATGTACCTCTTCCGACTTCCGCTGACAGAGGTAAACTAGTTTTTCCTTCCTTGATGTCTTCTTTGCTACTCCCTCGTTTAAAACTATTTTGTTGTTTGTTGCACTGCTTCGAGCGCTTTGCATAATATCTTCACTGCTTACTTGTACATACTTTTCGAATCCCGCTCTGACCATTTGGTCAAAGTATTCTATGCTGATGAGTCCTCTGCCGCCTTCTTTCTCTTCACATACAGTCTATCTGTGTCATCTCTGGGGTGTAGAGCCTTGTGCATCGTCACAAGTTTCTTTGTTTGCCGGTCCATTGATTGGAGTTTTATCCATCCAAGAAAGGGGCCTGTGTATCCTACTACCGATACTGCCCATGTGTTCATTCCTTTTATCAAGTTTCTGCTATTAGTTTAGTCTCTAATATGTTTTTCTTATTCTCCCAAGGTATTCCTTTTTTTATTTTCTCTCTCATTTCTTCTTGTTTTATCGAGTCACATTCGAGAACGCCTAATTTTGTTGTTGTCCGGTAAGTCGATTCCTTCTTCCGCTACAAGCCTTCCCCTGTGCATTACCATTAGCGCGCATTTGCCTATTCCGAATTCCATCCCAATGTCATTGTTGTATCATTTCACTTTGTTGAACAAGATTTCGAGCCCTTCCCTGTTCTTTGCAAATAGTTTTATGTCATCCATGTAAATGAGGTGGTTGACCTTTCTCTTTGTTTTGGAGAATTGGTATCCGTTGCCATTTTTAAGATTCTGTTTAGTGGTATCATGGTTAGTACAAATAGTGGTGACAGAGTCCCCCCTGAAATATTCCCCTTTGTATACTTAACTCTGCTAAGTTTTCTCCTGCAGCTGTCAAGTCTACTTTCCAGTTTTTCATAGAGTTGGCTATGAATCTCACCACTGATTCGCTAATTTTGAATATCCTGAGGCATTCGAGTATCCAGCCATGTGGTATCATGTCGTATGCTTTTTTGTAATCAATCCATCCTGATGCAACATTTTTCTTCTCTTCCTTACTTCTTTTATAATCATCTGGTCAATGTAGAGCAAGCCATTCACTCCTTTGGTTCCTTTCCTGCATCATTTATGTTCTTCTGGTAAGAGTCCCCTTCTTTCCATGGAAATATATATTCTCTCTGTTATCTGTCAGAATTTTCCACATTAGTGGTAGGCACGTGATTGGTCTATAGTTGCTTGTCTGATTCCCGTGTCTTTTTGGATGAGTGTCGTTCTACCTCTGGTCATCCAGTCTGGGACCTCGCCTTTATCTAGGCAACTTTGGAGTTGATGGATCAGTCTGTCATGTAGCGTGGTGAATTTCTTAAATCAATATCCGTGGATCCCATCAGGTCGGGGTGCTTTCCAGTTGGCTATTATTGTACTCATTGAGTGTCCACACTAGAGATAATTGAAAGCAAGTTCCCTCCATACTCCAGCACTCTCCCCAGTATTATAGCTGATTTTAGCAATGTGCTTTGCAAGGCTCTTCGGTACTGTTCCAAGCGTGCCAATAATGATGGGTAAAATGTCACCATCACGTTCTACAATTTTCTTCTGTTCTCTCGCAAGGTAGAGATGATATATATTTAAAAGGTGATTTACTATGTTACTCTATGCTAGGTCAGGATAGCGATATACATTATCTGACAAATGTTCTGGCCTTCTAGGGAATTTCATGTTTTTATCATCTAGAACAGATTCTAACTTGTGCATATACTATTGTTTTGCATAGTCAAATCTCAGTCGTTTGCACAATTTCCAGTGGATTATCTTTCCCACCCAGACAAGTATATTTTTGTATTCCTTCTGAGCCAAGTTGCTGCAGTTTCGTACTATATGATTGACGGTCTCACCTCTACTTACGCATAGCATGCATTTACAATTCTATTGTGTCCTGTCTATCTTGGCTCTAATGTAGTTAGTTCTAATAGAACTAACTACATTTAAATTAAGATAGTCAGTTTCTCTCTTCAGATGTCGGCCCTGTCGGCCCTGTCGGCTGGGGTCTAGAATACGCCGATTCTTTTTTAAACTAGAGTCCTGCAGGGGACAATAAACTGTCCACAAAAATGTGCCTACATTAATTTGCCCACAATAAATTGTCCACAATAATCCGTCGACATAAATTGTGTATTAAAAAAGAAACCGAATTCGGCATTAAATGACCCACCAAGTGTCGATGTGCCGTTAAACAAAACAATCAATCTATCTCTTCAGTTGTCTTCTTCGTAACCTAGATTATTATTATTATTATTTATGTATTTCCTTGATTTGCGTTTTCATACAATCATATACCAAGTCTTTCACCTGAGAACTAAGGCAAATGAAGGTTTTCTTTTCTTTTGCCTTCCACCAAAAACACGCGAATATAAGTGAAACACTATAAAGGAGAAGGGGGTGGAGAAGAGAAAAAAGGGGGGATTATTATTATTATTATTGTTGTTGTTGTTGTTGTTGTTGTTCATCATATTTCGCACTTGGGGTATCCACACATATAAAATGCAAAGTGTATCCATATTTATATGTTTGTATGTATGTATGTATGTGTGTGTGTGCGCGTACGTGTGTGTGTATAACACTTTCAACGTCACCAGAAGAGTCCACTTCATAGAGATGGGAGAATTGCCCATCTGTATGTATTGGAATCTTCTGATGACATATAGAAATATCATTTTATGATTAATATTCACTTCATAATTGGCCAATAGTGAATAATTTAATTTAGGTAATTGCAAAATTACTTAAATATATTTTTTGACGACGCGGAAAAACAAGTATTGGTTACAGTAGTAGTTGATCTGATAGTCGTACTAGTTGCCTGATTCTGTCTGCTAGTTGGTTTTCATACGGTCAATCTTATTGAAAGAATGTGTTGTGGCACAGGAGGAAGGAAATAGGTGCGTGTCTATGAATAATTATGTAGGAAGATAGATTAGATTAGATAAAGACAACACCAAAGGCTTGGATTTAAATCAAGTCAAGTGTGACACAAGGCTACATTTCCGGAGCTCATAGTAAGAGTAGAACACAATATTAATAGTTTGTCGTACTGGCGTATTTTTACTACTGAATAATATAAGATAAATAGACAACTTGACTTTAAATCAAAGATAAAAAGACATATTCTGATTATTTTGAGAGAAGTCATTATTATCCCAAGAGTTGTTAGGGCTACAGTAATAACCCGCTTGGCGCAACCTTGTTTAGCGCCGATTCACTAGGGTGATCTTTTTCAAATATCTTTCGTAATAGATTTATTAATGTTAAATTTCCGAAATAAATAATGATAAAAGACAGCATCATGGAGAGTCTCCAGAATAACTGTATGCTGTACATTTTAGTTAATGAGCCATTTGTGTGAGAATAAACACATACAAAATAATTTATCATGTAGCGATATACATCGGCACCTAGTGATATTTCACCAGCTCTGGAGAGTAGCTACCATATGAGATACACAGCACTAATCCATTCTATCTTATATTTTAAAATGATTGCTGACACAGTTTATGTTTCTGCTATGTTATAATGACCCCGTATAGCGCTGTTTCGTTCAGCGCTGTATTTTTAGGAACGTCTCTAGAGCGCTAACCGAGGTACTCTGTATTGATTTAATTTTATTTGCTGCTGTTGTTGTTACCAGACGCTTTGACCGATCCATTCTACGGCCTTTACTCAGATGTACAATCGGCCAACTAGCCATAGTGGTCTGTCAGGGCATTTGTTTACCCCTTCTTTTCGAGGCCTACCATTTTAAGGCGCGTTAATCAGAAAACCTTGTCCATTATTCAATCCAAACTAAATGAAATAAAAAGAAACCCCATCCCTTGTTCAACCTCTCTCTCCACCTTTCGTCCGAATGAATAAAGCGAGCCATATCAACTACAGCAGTCGTGTTGTGTTTTACTACTCCCAACTACTATACAGACAGAGAAGATCATTGACTGTTAAACGGCTTTTATCACTCAAACTATCTGATGTCGCGGACTGGCCAGTCTTTTTTTCCAATGTGTCAGAAGCCGGTAACATATTTGTGCCAAATAATTATTCGGACATGATCAGTAAAATATTGATTGAGCATTCGTAGCAATGTTAATTTTTATCGCAAAAAATATGATGAATATATTCAAAGTGGCAAGGTGAAGTGGGTGGCACCACTTCGGGTGCTTGTTGCCTCTAAGTCTATTTCACGTATCGCAAACAGGACAAGTGAGTACTGATATGTGGAGACCAAGCAGGGACGGGTGAAGCCGTAGCCAGCGTAAGGGCACCAGACAAAGAGAAATACTAAAAGCTAAGTTTTTAAAATGTATATCTATTTTGTAAACAAGTGATATAACATTGCAAAATTATGAATTGTATCGGTAGTAGGATACACAGGCCCCTTTCTTGGATGGACAAAGGATGAACTCCAATCAATAGATCGGCGAACAAAGAAACTTATGACGATGCACAAGGCTATACACCCCAGAGATGAAACAGATAGATTGTATGTGAAGAGAAAGAAGGCGACAGAGGATTCATCAGCATAGAATACTTTGTCCAAATGGCCAGAACGGGATTCGAAAAGTATGTACAAGCAAGCAGTGAAGATATTATGCAAAGCGCCCGAAGCAGTGCAACAAACAACAAATGAAGTTGTAATGTAAAGTTCATTTCTCACTCTCAGTCCTTCTTTGAAAAATGCATGTATGTACTCTTATAACTCGAGAACTATGCATCCTAGACAAAAAATTAAATTATAATCGAAATCAGCACGTCTCAATCTATGTTTAGCCTACATTTTTAGATCGATTTTAAAAAAAATGTATGTATGTACTCTTATAACTCGAGAACTACGCATCCTAGACAAAAAATAAAATCATAATCGGAATCAGCACGTCTCAATCCATGTTTAGCATACATTTTTAGTTCGATTTTAGAGAGAGAAAAACAAAATTAATCTTAATAGATTTTTTCACGTTTTTTTGCGTCTGAAATTTATCCAGCCAACAGCCTGTTAACAACAGTCAGTCAGTTTTTTTAAATGACCTCCCGGGGGTTCCGGGGGTCGGGGATTTGGTCATGTACAGATAGTATCCAGTCAACGGCAGTAGCTACCCTTCCCCGAGGGGTGGGTGAAGCCTTCCACAGGTGCTAACTGAAAATCTCCCAATAGTGCGGACTTTCAGCTAGTAAATAACAAAACCACAAATTACAATTAGTAAAGTATGTGAAAACGAGCCGTGTACCGGTCGCCTTTAGGTCGGGTACCGGTCCGCTGTGCGTACCACACTTTGAGTAGCACTGCTATCGATGGACATCACGACCCACAACGTAGATTCCCAGAGAGCATATGCGAAAATGTGGCCGGCAAAAAATGGCGTGACGAACTAGACAAGTTCAGAAAGAATCGGCTCCCTGACGCCCATCATAGAGAGGTCTGGCGAATCTTGGGGAAGGTCGATGTCCAACGACGGACGCTAAAAAGCTGCTGCTGGTGATGAATCTATTCTAACCTTGACCTATTTATTGTCTTTCAATGGCGTAAATAGAAGTTACACATGTCAATAGGAGGGTCACAGGTTAATTCTTGATTGTAGAATCAACGAGGTTTGTAGAATTATGGGAACGGGACGCGCATCCTAAGTGGGTCAGCAAGAACAAACATTAATGAATACATTTTCTCTATAATAATAGATTTGCTATTAAGTGTCTGTCTGTTAACATGTTAGAAAATCGATCGACTATAGTTCGCTTAAAACAGGCTCGTTAGTCATCAGAAAAGTAACTAACTTTTATTTTCAATATACACTGATGGTTTCGAACTAATGTCCTCATCTAATTTGTTATAATCAAAACGTGTCGACCGTTGTACCCCTCGGCCTGTTGTATTTAGTAAACTTCTAGGAATTTCGAACCTAACCCTTTATTCAATCCATGGAGATATATTGTTCTCATTCCGCTATCTATGCTATTGAATATCTCGTATCAGTTTAAGCAAGAACAGACATTAGGTTTACGGTTCCAATACCCAAGTGGATATAAACGTTGGTTAAGTGTATGTAGCTACGCGGTGGTCGTGAGTTCAATATATATTTGTTTCACACTTACTAGTGATTCTTCAGGTAAACAATGATCTTAAAAGTTATACGTGATCTAATTTAAAAAATAAATTAACAAAAAAATAACCACTAATAACCGTAATATATAAAAATTTTAAATTCAAAATCAAAGAGGCTGGTGTAGGAAACTAACAGAAAAATCCGGGTATATATATATAAGATCACGTATAATTTTTAAGATCATTGCTCACCTGAAGATTCACTAGTAAGTGTGAAACAAATTTGCCGTGCGGACTCCATAAAACTCTAATTTTACCGTGTAGCATTTCTAAACATTCTTTTTCAATCAAGGACGCCGAGTGAGAAGGGATTTAAAATAGTGTTGTTTTGTTTTCAGGGTCTTTTCTTGACTAAGCCAATTATAAGGTTAATATCGGGGGTGGGGCTAATTCTTTCGGGGGGACGTTATTATGTTGCGCTTTGTATTAGAGGTTTTGAGGGTTTTTTTTTAAATTCCCTTTTCTCCTGATGATTGTTAGTTTGAAAAACAAATGCTAATTTATTCTTGCTGTGTATTTCAATTGCAACCTGTTACCACATCACCAGTCAAACCTTTAGAAGTATTGTTGTTAGTATGTAAGGGTTCAGCACACTACGGCCTGCGGGTCAAATTCGGCCAGCGGCCTCATTTCATCCGGTCCGCCGACTTCAATGAATATGTGACGCTGCATACAAATATTATTTGTTTTCCTTATCTATCTTGGGTTAGCAAACAATAAAATTCAGCATTGATAGAAATAGAGCAAAAGTCACATTTTTGCAGTGGCCTCAAACGAATCAACGTTTTATAGCTAAAAATACGCATTCCTGCAGTTCTATTAATATACTCGGCTAAATAGGGCACTATATCTTATATCCCGTCATACAAGTTCTCATTGATTGATAGTACATGCAAGTTTATGTAGATATATAGACCTATATTGGAAACAACATTAGAGTAATTAAAATAACAAGCTGTTTTCATAGCCTTGTTTGATGTTTTATTCTCTGTGGCCGCAAGAAATAAAACCATTAACAATCCGGCTCGTCTCCAAAAACGGTTGCCGACCCCTGGCCTAAATGATCATATTAGTATCTATTCAGCCTATTTATAGCCTTGAACAATTGATATAAACATTTCTGCCAAACAAATGTTTTGTATTTGGGTTATGAGAGAGCGTGGAAGATTTTGGTTTATTGTTATTTAATGTAGGAGATATTGAAAAGTTAAATAATCTAATAGTTATCTCCTTTGAAATAAAGAAAACCAATCAGCTTTATTGTCTACTAGACAAACCTTTTCTTTATTTTTTGTAATTTTACAAAAAGATTGGCACACGGACGTTGTACATGACAAACCTGTGACCAATTGGGTCACTAATCAGTGTGAGCGCGAAAGCAGAACCCACAATATTATTTTTCAGTTGCAAATCACCCTGACTATTTTACATTCTCTAAGATATCGGATTTTAAGGGTGCTTTAATCCAATACCTCTGGCTACAATACACCGTTTTGGCTACTTAGAGGTCAATTACACATTTTTAAAAAGAAGATTAGTATTATATAGATAATTATAAAAAGAGTGGATTGAATTGTCCAAAAACTATTTGAATGTTAATCATTCAAATAGTTTTTGAATGTTAATCATTCAAATAGTTTTTGAACAATTCAATTCACTCCTTTTGTTATTCTTGTTGTTACCACGACGTTTCGGTCGATCCATTCTACGGTCTTATTCAGTTGTATTATCCGTATGTAAAGAGAGGGACTCTTTTCCAGTAGTACCGTTAATGAAGAAGAAGCAAATCTGTTTGCTTACTATTGTTTTTTACTTGGCACCGTCGGAAAAAGAATCACTCTTTACATACAGATAGTACACTCGAAGAAGGCCGTAGATTGGATCGGCTGGAACATTGCGGGAACAACAAAAATAACACAAACAATGAGTTCAATTATCCGAAAAACTCGTTGAAACCAATCAGCTTTATTTTTAATTATTTTATCACTAGTTTTACCCCATCTTATTATTGTTGCCTTTTGTCACAAGACTCTTCATATACTTTAATGTAAGGGTGTAGCTGATATATGATTGA
>VCCN01003663.1:2011830-2023568 GCA_006491835.1 Architeuthis dux
TCGAAATATTTCATTAACGTCTGGCAGGGAGTGGCAGGGAATGGCAGGGATAAAAAGTACTACTGTATCCTACTGTCCTTTGTCGTTAAAATATCATGAAACGAGTAAAACATCTAAATTATAATGATCCGATTTATATATGTTTGTTTGTCGGATTGTCGGTTTCTTACCGCAACACAGCAAAAACGGCACATCGTAGCGCATTTTTTGTTAACGCATTACCGTTAAAATGCTCTAATTTGGAGAATAAAACAATTTCCAGTCCAATCGGACCACAGGTTTCAATTAAATTGACAAAAAATGTCTGAACAAGGGAGATGACTCCAGGTCTATTAACTGCTAATTATAGTTCTTTACAAGAAAATAAGAGGTATAAGTAAATAATTGTAGTATATATTCTATAAAGAAGAGCTTAAAGGCCACCGAAGGCAGATTTTAGGCGAAGCCTATTTTTTAAGAGCTGGTAACACTGGTTAACAAAATTGAACTTTCTTTTTCAGTACAACCTTTTTAGACCAATTTTCACTCTAGCACGTTTCATAGTTTTGCTACGGACACGTTCTGTTGTATATGAGCCAACATAGGCGAAGGTTAAATGAAAACAAGATTTGTATCTGTCAAAACTTTTCAATACAGAACATCAAAATTACTATGTATAAGATAAAGAGATATAAGAAGATACAAGAAGATACTATACAGAAGAACACGCTAAAAACGTTGAGCTTTGGACCTCCTATGGTGCTCTATAGGGGCTATATGCTAAAATACAGCTTTCATCGCATCATGAAAACCAGACGCTATACCAAAAATTATTTTTTGTAATCAGCATCCAAAACACATGCCTGGTGAAAGATTTGTTGTTGACCAGTGTAATTCTTTAACTTGCAAAGGTTTATCCTATCATTTTTAAAATAGACGTATCAACCAATTTATGTATTTCTCATTTAGATATTTTATTTGGGATTGCATGGATGACCAGCCATTTAGTTTTGGCTTTGTCCAAGATTGCTTAACTTTGGCTGGCTGGCTGGCTGGCTGGCTGGCTATCTATCTATCTATCTATCTATCTATCTATCTATCTATCTATCTATCTCCTACTCCCTGTTCATATATCTCAGTGTGGTCACATCTATCTATCTCAGTCTATTCGCATCTATGTATACTGTTTTTTGTCAAACTCCAGGACAAAGTCAGTTAACTTTTCTTTCCTATGTAACAATAACAAGAACAAGAGCAGGATCAAGAACAAGAACAAGAACAATCCTTACCAAAAATAGGAGAGTAAATCGATATGTAAAATCTCCATTCCTCTGCAGTGATTTGAACCCATGAACTAGTGATCGCTAGCCAGGTGTGTTACCACCTCCGCTAAACTGACAAGTCTTACATAGATCCAAAACTTATAATAGAATTACGCAAGGGAGTAGAAGTAGGAGACGAGTTTGATTCTGGAGCAGCCAGGCTTGTTTATAGTAGATTCATTTTCTGTATGTCGGTACAGTCAGGGTTTATTGAGCTTCGTTCATTTCCATTAAGAGTAGATTTGACGCGAAATCTTGCGTAACGTGAATTCAACTGATTTCCGTTAACATTGGTTGGATACTTTTCGGACAGACCTCGTTTACGTCACATCCGGTAATGTTCAATTTGCTTTTCTTAAAACTTCTCCCCCTTCTCTCACAGATCTAAGCCAGGGATGCCAATGCTCTGGGGTTTACCCATCCCCAGATCTGGGGTTTCCTCATACCATCTAGGTTTCTGGGCGTATATTTTGAAAATAGTTTATAATAATATAAACAAGAACAATCCTCACCAAAATTAGGGGTGTAAACCGTTATGTAAAATTTACATTCCCCTACCGTGATTTGAACTAACGACCAACTGATTGCCAGGTGGCTGTCTTAATGACTGAGCTAAATTGAAAAGTCTTTGATGTTAACGAAAATTTATCATACAGATACACGCATGTGCTTATTTCATTCTAATAAATAAATATATTTATACAAAAAACATATATTATTTTATTTATTATATATACAATACAAAAGTTGCAGCAATCATCTTCAGTCGGAATAGAAGTTGGAGTGGAGTTTGACCCTGCAGCTGCCAGGGTTGTTTCTATTTAAACTTGATATTTTCATAATCTATAATTGTTTCCTTTTGAGTTTTTGCGATCCTGATCTGAGGGTTTCCATAAAATCGCATTGGGATCCCTGATCTAAGCTACACAGATTTGTCTGGGGCTTTTCCAGACGGTACCACGACTTTTATTGAAGGACGTTTTATAGAAAATTCAAAATACACACATACACACACACACGCTACACACACACACACACACATACACGTGAACACACATACCACATACACATATGCCCCATACGCACACACATACAAACACACTTCATACACACATACCACATACTCAAATCCACTCGTGCACACACAGGCCACGTATGCACACACATATGCTTATTCACACATGCCACATACACACACACATAGACACATACATACATGCACGCACATACCGCTTACACACACGTATGTGTTTGTGGCGTGTATGCAAAGCCGGATTTATAAGGGGGCAAAAGGGGCAACTGCCCCCCTCCCACACAAAAATATAAGTTGCGTCAGCCATTGTTATCTATAGAAACTAAAGATTACATAACAGCATAGCTATGTTCTTTGTAATTCGTCTTACTTAGAAATCTACTTGGAGTTTTGGCATGTATTTACATGTAGACATGTATTTACTTCAGATATATAATTCATTTAACCTTTCTATGTATGTATAATTTGTCACAAAATCAACACGAACAACAAGAATAATCCTCACCAACATTAGGGGTGTAAATCAATATGTAAAATCCCTATTCCCCTACCTTAATTTAAACTCATGACCTAGGGATTGCTAGCCAGGTGTCTTACTGACTGGGCTAAATTGACAAGTCTTAGATAGTAACGAAAATGTATCATACAGATACGCACGGGCCTATTTCACTCCATTGAATACATTTATACACAAATATATATGCTTTTATAATTTATTATATATACCATGCAAAAGTTGCAGTAATCATCTTCAGTCAGTAGTAGACTTTGCTTTCCTATCGTAACAAGAACAACAAGATCAACAAGAACAATCCTCACCAAGATTAGGGGTTTAAACCGATATGTAAAATACCCAGCAGCCAGTATTGTCCCTGAAGGTGTTGACACATGATTACGGGGAGCGGACTGTATTATCAGCCAAGGTGTTCTTTCTATCGAATTTGCCAGACATCGAACTGAGTACTTAGGAACATTCCAATTACATGCAATAAACGATGTGTCAATTTTGTGATTTGCTGTGTATTTTAATTTCTGTGTAGGAGGGCCCACCCAACCTGAAGTCCCCCCCCCCGGTCTAAATCCGGACCTGCGTGTACGTGTGTGTGTATTTTGCATTTTCGATAAAAAGTCCTTCCACGGTTCATGACTGAGCTGGGGGCTATTGAAGATTATCAGGTGCGATATATACCTGAAGAAGGTCGGAAAATACACCGCCCCAAAAACATAAATGGTCGAAACAACAAAGTAGAGGATACTAGTCCGAATAATTTATTTGTGACAATTACAATGATAATGGCAGCTCCAGGAATAAAAATGTGTTATCCGTGTGAAGTGGCTTCCAAAGAAAGTCCCAGCAAAAGGGAACCGTATTCTGCTTTTCGACTAAAGAAACAAACAAAAAAAGAACAAAAAGAAACTGAAAGAGAAGAAAAGAACAAAATGAAAAGAAATTGAAGAAGAAAATGAAAAGGAAAAAGAAAAAAGAAAACGAAATTTGAAATGGACAGAAGAAACTTAAAAATGAATAAAAAAACAAAAAACAAAATCACGATTACTACGCCTGATAAAGATAATGTATTAGAGAGGAAATTATAACAATGCCAATACTAAGAGTACATGTCTGTTTAGTCACTCAATAGAAACCGTGACGTGACCAACGTCTTGGGAGTGATCAATTAAAAAAATTGGCAAAAGGGGTGATCAATGAATAAGTTACTTTTCTCGTCTTTTGTTGGGCAGTGATGAGTGAAAAAAGTTTAGATTTCAACAAAAAAACAAAAAAAAAAAACAAAACAGTGATCAATTTAGCATAAATTTACATTGCAAATTGAACCCCCACTAAAAAGCTATTTAGGAGGGAACTTTTCAAAAAACAAAATAATCGTTTTTACTAGACATAATAAAGAGTAAATGTTTAAAATTTCAACCCTCTAGCTCCATTGGAACGGCCTGTACGCACGATACATACATAGCCAGCCAGCCAGACCAACTTAAAAACTTAAGAGACCTATGTAGACAGTTTTGATGACAGTTTTGGTTTGACGTTTTCGAATATTGTTAATTATAAATTCATATGAAAATATACAAACACATACCTGTGTGGGTGTATGTATATGTGTGTGTGTGTGTGTGTGTGTGAGTTCTTGTGCGTGCCGTAACCATTGGCCATGGTTCGTTGCTCAGGTGTCGATGGTATTAAATACCTTGACATGTAGGTGCGGGGATGGTTGACTGCGGCCCAGATTTGGGGACCGTGTGAAAATGTGCGAAGGATTTGATCAAGGTGACTTTTTTCTTTTCTTCTTTCTTTCGTCGAACTTGTCTTGGAAGTGGGGCGAAACTAATTGCTGTGAGAAAAAATATAATAAAATAAATCAACACATTCTAACACACGCACAGAGAGAGAGAGAGAGAGAGAGAGAGAGAGAGAGAGAGAGAGAGTGTGTGAGAGAGAGAGAGAGGTAGTAGGTAGGTATATACACTATTATAAAATCAGGACGGTGGATCAAGGTGTCAACAGTTTGGGGTCTTTGTGGGGGTCAGTATTTTAGAGCTTGTTAATACCTTTGCATTGAATACACTTTTGTTACTATTCAGAAACAAAAATGATCATCAAGTCCTTAAAGTAAAGATTTTTAATGCGGCAGTGAGACGCCACTGAGTGAGCGTGTGTACTGTGTGACCGTTTCATTCACAATGGCCGAGCAAATCATTGTGAATACATGAGCAGACACTCTCCCGTAGGTTACTCAATCGGTAGTTAGATACCGTTGAGTGAGCTTGTGTACTGTGTGACCGTTGCATTCACAATGACCGAGAAAGTCACTATGAATACATGAGCAGACACCCTCCCGTAGGTTACTCAATCGGTAGTTAGATACCGTTGATTGAGCTTATGTACTGTGTGACCGTTGCATTCACAATGAGCGAGCAAGTCATTGTGAATACACGAACAGACACTCACCCGTAGGGTTACTCAATCGGTAGTTAGATACCGTTGAGTGAGCTCGTGTACTGTGTGACCGTTGCATTGACAATGACCTAGACTACCAATTCTACATGTCCCGTGCAGGGATTTTTTGCGGGGGGGGGGGGTTGCATCAACCTGGTCTGTCAGCCCCCTCCTCCCCTACAGCCCAGATTCGGCTTCCTGTGACTTCTGACTTTACCCAAAGCTAAAACCGCCGTTAAAACACCGTGGACGAGATTAAGGTGAGTGCGACAAGGCAATTTCGAAAGGAGACTTTGCAGACTGAAGTGTATTAGCACCCAATGAGAGTATTTTGAAGAGGACTAAGGTGTCATTGCCATAGGCAGTCTGGATACTTTCCGGACATACTTCGTATATAAATAATACACGTGCGTAAATCTTTATTAAGCTTATCTTAGTTTGGTACAAGGTTTCAAAAGCGAAGCACCTAGTGAAGATCAAACTCACTACATTAAGTATGGTTTTTGAGATTAGCATATTGCGTGTATGTGTGTGTATGGATATGCGTGTATATGTGTGAATACAGTATCCGGCGAGTTTATAGCAAACCATTCATAGCGAACGATTGATAGCCGTGTATATTTCATAGCCAAATTTTCATAGCCGTATACGATGCATAGCAAGATAAGATTCATGGCTGTATGTTGCCTAACGGCGAGGTGGGTACTAACTACCATACGATCACGGCCGCCACGAGGGAAAGGGAGAGGGATAGATTTAGAGCGAGAGATAGTAGTTTCTGGATAGGTCGCCATGAGGGAAAGAGATGTAGAGATAGGGAGAGTTTCAGAGACGATCATTTTTCCTCCGTGGGCTGCGGGCATCGATGATGATGATGTCTCTTTGTCCGATTCGCCTCCGCGGGCTGCAGACGGCGATGATGATGATCGTGATGATGTCTCTCTGTCCGATCTGCCTCTGATGTCTCTCTGTGGAGGGAAATTCATTTTTGGACACAAAGAGAGAAAAGACGACAAAATCCACGGATCTTGAATTTTTACGAATTTTTATTTCCGTACCACGCAGGTCAATTTCTGGTCTGCGGATTTCGGCGAGGTACGGAAATTCTGTTGCATGTCGTGGTATATAGGAGTGGGCTACTTTTCAGGGCTGCTACTTTACTGCTGTTGCTACTTCTACTGGCACTGCCGCTGCCGGGCCGTTAGGCAGGGCATCTCGACCCCCACTGCCTCCTAACCCCAACTAACTCTACTGTTTTTGATCTAGCCTTTATACACCTAATGGTCATAACTCCTCCCACTTTTCAAATTCCCAACGGTTTTCTGATACCCCAGTTGGTCACGTAGGCAGTTTGACACAGATTCCAAATCTGACCACGTTCCTATCCCCACTGGCCACCGGTAACCTGATATGTTCTATTTCGTTACATGTATATCGCGGATCTAATACAGGTATTTATTAAGCTCAGCTTAGTCTGACCACGAGTGCGGTGCACCGAGTGAGGGATTGAACTCACGACATCAGTAATGAGGGAAGCTTGCAAACCATTGCTCCACGGCGAACGGCCTTGAATGTGTGTCTGTATGCATTAGTGTACATGTGTGCGTTTACGAGGTGCTATCCAAAAGTTCAGGGAATTCGCTCTATGAAGCTCGGAAGCACCCTGTTAAGAAATTACGTCAGCAGGCCTAACGAAACTTGTGAACGTATACGCCATTTTAAATTCATTGAAACCCTTGGGGGTTGTGAGACCTTAAGCTGTAGTTTATTTACTTTAGGCCTGAATCCGGAACTATTCTCAATCTTACATTGAATCGGATGTAAAAGCTTTACACGTGTTCTTTCATCATTAAATTCTTTTTACAACGGGTCTGGTTAGTCACTCGATAGAATCCGTCATGCCTTGTAGATGGTGATCAATTAAAAATTGAGAGAAAGAAATTTGAAAAAATGGGGAAATTTTCAGAAAAACTAAAGAAAGTTTTTTCTATACATAATAAGGAGAACAATTTTAAATTGTCAGCCCTCTAGCTCCATTGGTGCGGCCTGTATGCGTGATACATACATGCATAGCCAGTCAGAAAGAATCACTTAACAACTGAAGAAACCTATGTTGACAGTTTTGTCGACAGATTTGGTTGACGGTTTCTAATAAAACATTTGTAAATCACCTTTATAATGATGCTATGGTATATGTAACCAAAACTGCTGCTAATATATGTTGTCTGCGCTGATGGCTGCTGCTGATGATAAAGCCGTGCATGAGCGCTTCGCCGACGAATGTGTGTGTGCGTGTGTGTGTGAATACGGTATCGTCTATGCGAATAGACGTTTCGTTGAACATTTGTGTTTTACTTTATGAGTCTGTATATTTATTTTCTGAAAAGATTTATATTTCATATTGAAAAAAAAAAAATAAACTTAAAGTAGATTTGATGTTATTTTTTATTTTTGGTTTTACTTATTAATCTGTATATCTATTTTATCCAAATATTTATATTTCATATTGCAAAATATTTATATTTCATATTGCAAAATATTTATATTTCATATTGCAAAATACTTATATTTCATATTGCAAAATAACTAAACTGAATCATATGTTGATTTATTTGAATAAAACAAGGAAATTTTAATTTTATTTAAAACTAGCTGAATAACCCGTCCGTGGGCTAGTCTGTAAAATAAATAGTCCAGGGGCCAGCAGGGTTTACCGTGCCACGCCCCATGATCCTACATTTAAGGTACCAAAATGTTCCTTAGGATGTCCTCTTTCAGAAAAAAGATGTTCCAAGAAAAAAGTTGGGAAGAATTACCTCATTTTATTTAGCCTTTTAAAGTACTCAGATATGTCAACTGAGAGTCTAGATATGAAATTCTGCTTTTTAGGGTGTGTGCTGACGGCCATTTTGTTTTATGCAAATGAGGTAGTTCTTCCCAACTTTTTTCTTGGGAACATCTTTTTTCTGAAAGAGGATATCCTAAGGAACATTTTGGCACCCTAAATGCTGGCCCCCGGACTAAAACAAGAAATTAAAATTTCCCCCTCACATTGGAGTGGAGGTTTCTTTTATAAGATTCAAAAACATGTTAATTCGAAAATTAGTAGCTGAGACGTAGTTGACGAAACCACCCCAACACATCTCCCACCCCACACAACTCTCTAACCCCCACGACACTTTAATCCGGGCAATAATGTATTCTATTAATACGTATATGATTTATTGCATTCCATTTGTTGCAACCCAGGCACACAGCATTGTTCCATTCATCAAAAGAATGCGTAATGGTTAGCACGCCTGTCTCACACGCAGAAGGTCGCGGGTTCGATTCTCGGTACGAGCGAAGAGTGTGGTAAAACTCTTCATAGGACACACATTCTCCAGCCTTTGGGAAGGCTACTTCAAGGACATCTCTGATTCCAAACCAGGGAGTTTGACGCCCAATTGGAATTTCCTTCCGGCAGCTGGACTACAGAGAGGGGGATTCTGACGACTGGGCATCCATGGTCTCCTACGCTTCACCCAGGCATGCACCCTATAGAGGACAGACAAACACACTCTTCTCATTTATATAGATACTGTTTTGTTCTCTGTTTTATAAATTGATCATCATTTCTTACTTGTCTTGAAGTGCATGCAATCAGTTTGGTGAGCGCTACACCATCTTCCACAAACACACGTTACGTGTTATTCCATCCACGTCCCTATAGACCAGTGCTTTTTAAACTGGTGAATGATTCACCGACAAATACGGCCAACTGTTGTTGCTGTTCTGTCGGCGAGGACCAAGTACTTAAATAGAATCAAAGAGGAAAAAAACCCAGCATGGAAGATGGTGTAGCGCTCACCAAACTGATTGCATACACTACAAGACAGCTAAGAAGAGAAGATCAATAGGGACGTGGATGGAATAACACGTAACGTGTGTTTGTGGAAGATGGTGTAGCGCTCACCAAACTGATTGCATGCACTTCAAGACAAGTAAGAAATGATGATCAATTTATAAAACAGAGAACAAAACAGTATCTATATAAATAATTGAGAAGAGTTTGTTTGCCTGTCCTCTATAGACGACCACACGGTTTGATGTATATCTACCAAATTATTTTAGGGATGAATGAAACTGAGCGGTGAAAGAATGGTGAATGACTTAATTTACTCAGATATTTATATGTTTAAATAAGTCATGTGTGTGGTAAAGTTCTGAGACTGTGTTTGCTAACTTTATGTAAACTAGTAACATTATGTTAATCCAAGCGAAGCTTGGGTATTGATCAAGACCTATACTTTTCTATATGAATATGATGTCCGTTGCAAGTCTATGCACATCTAAACCAAAGAACACACTTTTACAAAAATATTCATGCATATATAATATATATAACACAACCCAACGGATAGCATAGGCTACAGAAGAAAAACAGGATTCACCCCCAATCTGTCAGTTCTCTGTACTTTGAAAATCTTTTTCTTTTGCTGTGAAGATTGAAACAAACTGTTCAAGTTTTACTTTCAAACAAAGTTTGGGTATGAGCAGGTCATTCACTACCTCATGAAATACATGTTAAAGTGCGAACCCAACAGTCCTGGCTTCAATACACTCAGCAAGGCAATTATATCAAATCAGTCAGAAAATATTTTGTAAACTAGTTGAGTGTCGGTTGGGGTATGCAGTTGATTGTGTTAAACCATGTTAAATTCCATGTCTTGCCAGAAGAATTTCACTTTGCCACCTACAAACACCAGTTCAACGTCTACTTAATTTGTTGTCACTCCTAGTTTTCTTTAAATAACTTAGGATGTGTCAAAACGTGACTGAAATAAACGCTTAAGAAATGAGTCAATTTATCTTTTTTGCTTTTGATACAAAATGAATTATATATGAAATTATACGCAACGGAGAATAAGATGAAACTGATCAAAAACACAAGGAAATTTAGTCACGGATGAATGACATTTTGTGATAACAACTTAAGGGTGAATGACATTGAAATAGTTTAATAAGTCATTGCTATAGACATTTTTTACGTCTGTTCAGTTCACCAACTCAAATACAGGTTTCCCCCGCTATCCGAAAGTAGAGAGTTCCTATTAAAAAAAGCTCGTAACCCGAAATGGCGTAAAGCGAAAAAAGTAATTACCATTAATTTATATGGAAAACTTCTTCGACACTTCCAGACCCCCCAACATGGTGATGATGGTATGTTAGGCTGAGTCTTCGGAGGGCGGTGTGGTGGGAAGCACAGGAGACTTGGGGTGTAGGAGAGAGATGGAAAGGGTGCGCACTGCCTCTATAACGGCTGGCTTCGTAAAAGCGAAAAAGTGGCGTAAAGCGAACTTTCGAAAGCAGGGGAGTACCTGTACATGATGCTGAGTGCTCACTATAGCGCAATGGTTTGTCTTGCAGGCCAATTCGCTAGTGTAGTGATTTCGATCCCCACTAAGCCCCTTCTACTGTGGCCTTGTGCCAAAATAAGGTATACTTAGTAAATAACTAGGGCGCTTCCGTAGCATGATAGTTAGCTAGCTAGTGGAGTGAGTCTCATTCTCACTGGGAGTCCCTCTTCTCTGGCCTTGTGCCAAACAAGATTTAACTAAGCCGAGTAAATAGCCCGAGTAAATATGTACATACAAGTTTATGAGTAAACGTCTTCACCAGACAAAATAAGGTGAAAGAAACACTAAAATTAAATAAAAAATAATTGATAAGGCTTCATCTCAGAAATTCGAATACTATTACATCTAATACTACTAGTTTAAAGTGTAAACATATAGGATGTCAGCGTTCGAGAAAATAAAGAATATAGCTATATAGCTAAATTTGGATGGCTCCAACCGTTGGCCTAACTGGTAAGGCGCTGTCCCTGTAAAACAGGCTCTCAAGGATAGGGGTTGCGAGTTCAAATCTCGCCGCAGGCTAGTTGTTTTTTCCGACCCGCGCTGATTGCATAACGATCGTAGAATGACGACCTGGGGGTTGCGATAAAAAGCAACAAAATAAGATGGAAGAAATGCTAATCAAAAAGTAATAATAAGTATCAGCGTTTGTTTATAGATTTACTGATTGAGGGCGCCTCACCGCGGGTAATGATAAGGGAGCTTCTCTCCCAGATCATTAATACTGAGTTGTGCGTTCGATTCTCACTGGGTGTCCCATACCTGGGGCTTTGTGCCAAAGATAACCTAAACTTAACAAATAACTATAGATTAACTCTTCACCGAAGTTATGGTTTCAAGTTATATACTATATATACACATACACCGACCCAGACTTACTCTAAACACCCACACCCCATCAGCTCAAAGACCCACAAAGAACTTTCAGCCAAATAAACCAGGCATAGAAAACACCCTTCATTTCATTTCTACTATCCGGCATGGATAGTTGCACTTTTCTGCAAGTTCACATTTCTTCTGATGAAGTCGCTCGCAGCGACGAAATACATAAA
>VCCN01003663.1:2024228-2048672 GCA_006491835.1 Architeuthis dux
TGGTAGGAGTGTACTTATTTATGGGCGATACTGTACATACTCATCGCCCTCTTTTTCCTTTCATATATTGCTAAAAAGATAAATCTCACAAAATCTAATGATAAAACCACTAGATTGGTAACTCAGTGGCGGGAGCAGGACAGACATAATGCCCGTTATTGGACACGTTCAAGGCTTTAAATACATGTTTACATATTTGGAAATATGTATGCGGCACACTTGGGAGATACTACATTATTGTACCGTGGCACACAGTTTAAGAACCACTGCTCTAGAATGATCGAGAACATAAAGATCCATCGTTATAACTTGAAATCACTTATCAATCAATGTTATCTCTTTGATAACAAACCTCACCCAACCGGTACCTTTGATAGAACTCTAGACTTTCCGGCCATTAAACTATCTGGCCAATTGATCTAAGCTCAAAATGGATTCTAAAAATCTATATTCTTAGTTTATCATAGGCTTATCTTGTATTCCAATTCCTGTGATCTATTAGTTAAGCCATTTGCAGTAAGATCAAAGGTCGGTCGGGACTCTATGGCTTTGTGCAATACGTGGTATGGTCCAATAAATATCATCCGGTACTTTGGAGTATAAAATAATGTTATTGAGTAGACAGAGTTCAGTGTGTATCACCACTCTACTAATTTTAGAGTTCGTATCGTAGAGTGATAGTGGGGCTTTTTCGTAGGTCCCCACCAAAATCTAAAGTCAATAATGTTAAAGTGTGGTTTACGAAAGGTTTCATATGAACGCTCTAAGCGGAGGAAATCTGTATATATTTATTTCTAGCTGCACAGATCTTTTTGATTTTTTAAATTCTTGTTTCAATCCTATACCTGAAATCGAACCCGTAATCACACATTACAAACATGTACAAAAATAAAACCTCGAAGAAATGTGTTCATCCAGTTGACTGACTCTTTCAAGTAGAACTAAAAGCATTTCCTTTACTTCTTTTAGGCCTGCTGTGTGTGAGTGGTCGGCTGGCCGTTTTAGTTGATGCTTAGCAAAATTTAAAGCAATTTTATATTGACGTCCAGCAGAGCAGAATGTGTTTACACGGGTAAGGTTTTATATGTTTAAAAACTTGTTTACGTTAGCGGGTTTTAATTCTTGGATTAAACACTGAATCTTCCCCATGTTAGGAAACTGACTAATAACTAGTGTTTGTAAAAAAGAAAATGCATCTAATTTTCTGGTTTCTACATAGAATGTTGCTGGGATACAGAACCCCGCCCCCGTCCAGGACAACTCCACATAGTAGAAAATAAAACAGAATCTGTTTAAAGTTTTCAATTTTCTTCCAAATCCATTTTGAAAAATTGTACCATTACTTTTTGAGACCCCAGTACTACGAATGTTTTAACTGAGTTTGTATTAGTCAATTTTAAAATTCCATTCCACTCCACCAATTCCCCAAAAATAAAATTAGAAACGTTTTACATTCAGAAATAAACTCAACTAAGGTGAGTAAACCTTGTATTTCATTCTTTATTTGTGTCGTCTTATCTGTACTTAATATAGATTGTAATTCTTCATTTGTGTTTTGTAATGTCCTCACAAGCGCTATCATTTGGGACGCTAAACTTCCCTAGGTTCTAAAAGAACGTAGCAAGGCCGGTCCAAGACTTTATGGGGCACCCTAAGATGAATTTGACCTTGGTGGCAATGGGACCCTAAGCAGCCGCTTCGTTCGCTTATGTGTCGGGCCGGCTCTGGCGAGTAGCGGTCCCTGTTTTGATGACTTTTGACACAAGACGCACAAATGTTTACCAACCGAAAAAAAATCCAGCGGCTGTCATTTTGTTTTCACTAAAATGAACAAATGTGTAGCAAACTATCTTTCTGTACATTATAGAATCCTGGTTATTTTAGATTCTGACCCTGTTTACTCGCTGTCTGAGTAGTTCCGATGAAGAGTAATTAAAATGAAAGATTTTTCAAAAATTAATAATGGTCGACAAATAATACTACCTGTGTCTTTTGTAAACTGCTTCTAAAGGCTAACCAGTAGGTATGGACGAAAATTTCAGCGTGAGACTTTAAATCTGACAAATCAGCATATTAGAGTTTAATAAAAATGTTCGATACTTATTAAAAATAAGTATAACATTTTTAGGGCGAATTTTAAAAAAAACCCAATTCTATTCAAAATTTCGGAGAATCTTTTTTTTCATGATTCCTACCCCATCTTTTATTAGTTTGATGATTTATCTATTTTAATGATGAAGCTTTCATTGATTTTTACACATCTTACAGATAGATCCCTGGAGATACTAATTATGTTCACCTTTTTTAGAATAATATCCAGGAACTGCTGGAACTTACTTTGGGATAATAAAAAAAAACAGGAAAATAACTTTCTTTTCGGAATTTTCTCTTTTAGTTTTAGACTTTTGATCTCTGAAAATTCTTTTTCAGAACTTCGTTAATTTGCTGCTTTTATTAATCGCAAAACTATGACTGCTCTTAGTCTGACTGAAAGGCGAATGAAATCCTTTTTCTACGCATCAGAAAATACTCAATTTTGCACAAGCGTCAAGTATTTATGCAGAAGTGTATCAAACAAGCTATCTAGTTAAACTTGATCCCGCCCTTTTTCCTTGGTATTGACGGTCAAGGACTACATCTTTGAAAGTAATATAATCCCGTATCTTTAATGGAGCATGAGAATACTCTTTACTTTTTCACTACTGAAAGATGTATTTGGAGCAGCCTATTTCAAGAACTTTTATCTGATTGAATAAAGTCCTATTCTTTTGTCGTCGTTTATAGAAGTAATTTGATTACTGTATTTTAACAATCTATTCACTTTTGATTTATCTTAAAGATAACTTTTCTGTTTTTGTATAGCATTACAGGGGCGATCACTTTTCTGAAATAAATACCTGGCTTGCAAATTCTAGACTAGCAGAATGTCCGGCTGAAAGGTAGCTATAAATGTTCCAGCATTGTTAATGGCGGCGTAATACAATCCAATTGAGTTTCCCCGTGAAATGTTTTATTTCAGAAATGAAATGACTTTCCAGTACGTTTACAGCTGTCCGGTGTCCAATGCATTCTTCAAGTTAGCACGTTTTATTGGTACCTTGATTCAATACCTCTAGCTACAATGCACCGTTTGGGAGGAGGAAATTTACATAAAAGCCTTTTCAAATATATATTAGATTGTCATCTTTTGTCTGGCATGTGAATTTATAACCGTGATTCACAAGCGGAAGGAATTTCAGACAGGGGGATAAACTTATAATCGTGAACAAATTACTATGACAATTCAAAATAGTGGAATTGCTCAGAAGGGAGAGGAATGTGACCTGGGGCTCTGAGAACCACTGATTTAGAAGCTGTCTCGAATATATTATGCAGTGATGTACTGGTTCCGTCAAATGTACAATACGTATATCGTAGAGAGGCTTATGGGTGTAGCGGGAGATGAGAAGGAAAGCGTAACAACTCTACTCGCAGAACATTCTGTAGTAGCTTAGCTTTGGCTAAGATCAAAGTGTAGTATCTGTTCCGGGATTCGTCCCAGAATCTTTGTCCAGCTTTGACCAGCATTCTCAGGATTCGCCCTGAGAAGCTTTTGTACAAGATTCGTCCTGTAACCATTAACCAGTGTATCCCAGTCCTCGTGGCATTTGTCTCGGACATGGGATTCTCCCCCCCCCCAAAGTCTCTAGTCACGGATACTTGGGACCCCCCCTTCTGCCTGCTTATGCAGCACTCCACCCTAAAAAAGAGCGTGTGTCATATTTGCCGTCGTGGGGAGGCGAATAAAGAAATAACTCTACTCACAGATGCTACCTCTGCAGTAGACAAAGTCACTCCAACAGAGGTCCTTTCAGTCACAGACGGCGCTGCCATAACCGTGCAAGCAGTCGGAGGGACTAGGATGCCTCACCCATGGTCAGCCTTGCCCGACGGGAGCACAAGAAAAATATGCTCAACTATAAGACAAATGGTTTATAGGGATATTTTGTGAACTATAGCTCACTGCAAACTCATCCAAGCACCATAACTGTCCATATAGTGTTGGTAGACAGTCCCCAAGTCATAATACCAGCTTGTTGGACGTATTGTAATATTTGCATATTTTCTTTTTTTTAATGTTCGTCTTGTATACTCGGCATTGTTTATGCTTTGTAAGACCTGGTAAAGTTAGACCAATGTCAACGTGAAATGTTCAGCTAAAATTAACTTTGTCAATAGTTTGCTTGCAAGCCAATAAACTAGTGTTTACATACGACAATGACTATTACATTTTATGAATACAAATTCGGTAAAATAATCGCACTTGGAGAAATACGACCAGAAAACAATAGTAAAATGTAATTGTATGTTATGAACTGTTTAACGTCGCTAGGTGATAATTTATTAAAAGAAATAAGACGCAGGTTTTCGGGGATCACTTTAACATCCCTCCCCAAGACTGGTTATGGAAAGAGGGTGTTTAATTGCCAAAGTTAGGAGGGGGAACATGTTTTACAACACGTTCCAAGCCGTAATTCTTCATCTGCTTGTGGAGAACCCATTATCAGCTATTCGCTGGTTAGAACGAAACAGCCTTTGAATGTATGAAGCCAAGTGTGATGAAACTCTGAATTGCATCTGATACGCAACGTTTTAAAGGACCGCATACCAGAATTTATGTGGTGTGACAGATTTGGCGACTATGCATTTAAAAACCTATGTATTCAGATGAGCGAACAATATCTTCAACTTTGTCAATAAAATAAAGCATTTCTCCACCTTGGAATGCTTTAGGACAGCGGTCCACCCCCCACACACACACTTCGCATCCTTTTGGTTATGTATCCACCCCCCTGTTGAAAATGACTTATGCATCATCTAATACCTTTTAACCAAATAAATACTCACACCAAATAGCTTGACTGAACATCTTTCAAAAGGAACATTGCCTTCCATTATGTAATGCCTTAACTTGGCTAAGCCACATAGATTTCATAAATTGTTTACAGCAGATATTTGGAGCTTTTAGGACGACCTACGCGTGCTTGCATAATGGAATAACACGATAACGGAAATTAGTAATTGAAACAATTTTTTCCAAAATATATATTTTGTAGCTTCCCCTGATTTTGTGACTTTACTGCAATAAAACGCTTAGTTCAACCTACGCCCCCTTGGGTGCGATATCCCCCGTTGAGAATGACTGCTTTAGGGGAAGGATGTTTACTTGGCGACATTTAGAGTTGATGTTGAAATGGCCGCTCAGGGAGGCTGGATGTTAAAGTGATCCGTTTTCGATAAGTCTAGCCAATCCGGCATTTTTGGTTAAACCAGAATCGCGTTTGATCAATGAGAAATCATATAAAACTGATCGGTGTTTGTCTTGTATAATGAAAAACTTTCATGTTTTATTTTCAATCTTTTTACCTGGCGATTTCATAAAAGAATTTCTAGTAGGTCCCTTAAGTATTGTTCTCTAACCGCATTTCCCCAGACGCCATTTATTGTGTCCGTTTACCAAAGGTTCTTTTGAACTTGAATTTGGCTCGTTTTTTAAAAAGGAGTTTCTATACTACTTGAGAAAAACTTCCACGAGAACCTTGAAGCTATTTCTAAAAACTATTCTTCCGTTGAATAACAATTTTAGCGCTATGACCTTTTTGATCATATAGCAAAAAATACTACCGTCCACCAAAACTATCACCAAAGATTTCTTCTGTGTAGTGTTTTTGGCTACGTTATCGATAAGCTTTAATGGTTAAATGGTTTCGGAATCCCATTTAATCCTTTCAAGATTAACCTTTTAACCCTTTATAGGGCAGCCCAAAAAATGTTAGATATCAAAACAACCTTTGTGTGTTAAACTAGACCTAATTACAAGATATTTTTAGTTGCAAGTTTTCTGAAATTGTTTGTTTATGGGGGCAAAACCCCCTCTGAAGTGATCATATATGGTGCCTCGCCCAAAAATATAAAATATAAGAAAGATTAAAACCTAGAATTAAAGAATAACTTTCAATATAATGAATAGATACAAAGAAAATTGATATTGGCACCTGGGTTGATTTTAAATTGTATTATCCGGTCCTAAAACAGGCTAATTTAATGGCCTCAAAACAGTTTCTGTCTTTATTCAAGCACAAGTGTAATTGCAAAGCTTGTAGACCACATTGGTGTGGATTATGTTGTCTCTGTGGCTACAATATTTGCATGTGGCTGATGGGTCCTCGGCTGATCATATATAGTCACTTGCCCCATAAAGGGTTAAGGTGCTTAATGCCTGAATTAGATCTACGGGACACATATATCCCATCAGTCATAGAAACCTCGGGGTATATGTCCCAGGAATCTTGAAAGTCTCTGTCAAAACGCTGCTAAGAGCAATTCTGGAACTGTACTTTAACTCTAGCTTTGTTTTTGTCAGACATTTTCCTTTTTTTTTAAGCCTGAGTTTTTAATGACGGTTCATTTTTGTGTGCCTCCGTATGTCATGTGTTCTAGGTGGATGAGGATTGAGCCTGAACAAGTTTAGACTTTCTTTAATGTCATTCTTTGGTCGGCAAATTCAGCTGTCGAGAATCTACACATGTGCAGTTTCGTCAGTAAACAACCGTTTTATTTTAAAAATATTTTTCTCCTAATGTAATAGGGGGGATCGAAATTTGAAGGAAGGCTCAGTCGACAGAAAATGTTTAACCTTTTCGGCCCATCTCGTAAATTGTTGCTTCTACATCGGCAGCTTGGCACTACTTAAAAAGATTGCTCCAAATTTGGATTCAGCTGATGTCACACAGATATGCGCTCTTAGTAACACAAAACCAGCATAATCGGGGGTCCGTATTTTAATGACTTTGTTTAGAGTTTTATTTATTACTATTTCAAGACGTAAGACAAAACGATTGAACGAATAATTTAATTTATTTAAACAATTTACTTACAAATTAGTTTACTTAAATACAAGCGAAAATGTTTTATCTAATTTCAAAAGTTACACCCCCCCTCCCTGATAATTTTGAAATGCAACTTGTTTACCAACTTGTGTAATAAATAGTACAATTATGAATAATTTAGATAAACAGGACAATTTTGGGAGTTATCAGCTGAAATGTAGAATTTAGAAGAGAAATTTCTGGTAAATGTGTCTCCGTACTGATAAGCTTGTATTTTTTATAAAGTGTCATACACATTTTTAACACTTGAATTAATGTGTATTTTAATGTTGAATATGTAAATTGTATATTAAGATGCTCATAGAGGCATTTCTATTTAATAATAAAAGAAACAATTTAATTTGAATTCAATTTGTGTACCATTTGGAAATGTGCAACAAAGAGTTGTCAAATGCATCACAATCCGTATTGCTGACTTTGTGTGACTTAGAGCGCATATTTCTGATGTCAGTTGAATTCGAATTGAGACCAGGCTTTTTAAGTAGTGCCGGCAACTTTGATATTTTCTATACATGCACTGTTTATTGCATGTGCTTTTCCGCCATATTTAATTTCGGGGACATTAACCGACTGGAATCTCGAGTTGCAAGACATGTTTTTCTTTCTTCCCCGTTTTCTAATGGCTGGCAAACAATATGGCGGCGAGCAGAAAAATAGTCCCACTGTTGCATAAGGCTTTGTGAGATTGTGCACATGATGACCTCTTAATGCTTGGCTGCTTTCATTTTCTTCTTTTTTCTTCTTTAAACAATCTCAGGGTTGCGGTTAAAAGAAAATACTGTGCAACTGTCTAGACATAACGAGACCTGAATAGACCCGTATATTAAATAAAAAGAACTTTGTAATTCACCTGCAATGGTGCTGTTAGAAGCTTGTGGAACAGGCTAGCTAACTATATCCTCTGTCGGCTGGTAGCATAGAATACGCCGACTGCATCCACTGCAGAGGGGTAAGACCCCCCCCCCAAAAAAAAACAAACAAATAACCGTTCACCAAAGTCGCAAGACTATTCTTTGAAATTTTAAACTGATCTCAGCATTAAATGACCCATCAAGGGTTGATGTGCCGCTAAACAAGCGAGGTCTCAAATGCATATTATGAGTCCAGAACTTAACGTTCTGTGGTTAAGACTTGTTAACCTTAAATCTTCTGGATTTGTTTTTATTAGTTGAGGTATCGTAACCCATTATTAATTTTTGATTATTTACCTGTGGCAGGAGGGACGTAAGTTCGATTCTCACTTATTCTTTATTCCCGATCCGCGCTATTTCGTCACTGCCATAGATTGGTGGCCTGATTTTAGTTGTGATAAAACTAAAAATTAAGATGAAAGTAAATAGTAGTAAAAAAAATTGTAATAATGGGTTACAATACTTCATCTAATAAAAAATAGACTAACTGCTTTGAAAAATAAAAATATACATTGAAAGGGTTGGGTAGAGGAGAGGTTCTGAGAATGGAATCTCAACACGAAGAGGGTGTGGAGGAGCAGGGTAGGGGGAAACATTAGGTATCCACAAAAGGAGAACGGCTGAACTCTGCCATCGAGAAAAAGTAAAATGAGATGGAATTGAACCCAATTTCGAGTGTCTGTGAACTGAAGATTTTTCTTAAGTGCTGGGAATGTCGCTTCAGGCAACTGCCAGGAATTTTTTCAGATACCATAGTGCTTTAGGATTTCCACACCAAGTTATTCCGTTAGCAAAGAATCTGGTATTTTACTAGTTAAATTTAGAAAGTGAACCAGTGTTATGAGACTGGGCATGCTTGGTTACTGAGATAATTGCATATTTCCTCCAAATACCAATGGTCAGTGTTCGATCCTGAGTAGGATTAGTATGGATTTTCTACCGGTAGGTATTCCCCCCTCCCCAATAAGATTGTTACATCATTCTTCCCCTTTCCTCCCCATGCATGTCTGTACCAGATTATGCAAAGCTTAGTAAATATCTAGAGCAGTGGTTCTCAACCGGGAGGCACTTGGCTCCCAGGGGAGGAAAGTATAATGATGAAAGAATTACTAGATGAAAATTCGAAATGGGGTGGGGGGAGGTATTGAGACATGTGACTTGGGACTCTGAGAACCACTGTTCTAGAGTAACATTGAATTAAACTAACACATAAATAATACTTCTTCGGCCCAGGATTCGTCTTGTGGCCACACAAAGTATGTAATGTCCAGTCCCGGGGATTCCGACCCTGCAGCAGCACCTCCCCATTGCACTTTAAGAGAAGGGTCGGAAGGGAATTTCTGACGCCTGTATAACACTGGTCGAGAGGATTCTTAGGCCGTCACGATAAACTCTAACTCGTCACATTCCGCCCTCGTTGGGAGGTGAATAAACACTCATAAATAATTATTTACTTATCTATTTTTTTTCTTTCTTACAGATTGATCAAGAGGGTTGGCAACACAGCCGGAAATAAAACACTTGTCTACACCAACTCTACCCCGGGCAAAAAATGGCGAAGTATCTGCAATCTAGCGTCCGCTGACGAGAGAGATACGATGATTAGAGTTGGACCCCATGCAACCTTTGCGCATAGTTTGGTCTTGGCAGCGGTCAGTCCTTTCATGGAAGCGATATTCCGATTCAGTGGTTCTACCAAGGCACAGAAGATGGTGGATTTGTCTGCGGTATTGACTAGTGAAATCTCGCTCAACCGAATAATCGGTCATTTTTATTGCCGCTGGGTCAAATTGGACGACGACTTTCTGTCCGAAATCCTCGATGCGTCGACTTTCTTGATGTGCGAAACCCTGACCTTCAAATGTTCGCAGTATCTCCTGAAGCGTATCTCAGCTGAAAACTGCTTCAGTACGTGGATAGTGGCCGAACTGTACTGCCTTCCGCATCTGGCTTTGGTCTGCCGAGATTTTCTGCGAGAGCTGATTCCCAGCGTGACAGAATGTATCAACGTCGAGAAGATCCCGGAATGGTTCTGGGAAGTCCTCTTGGAGTCAATGGGGTCCGAACTGTGCGGTTCTGCTTTCAAGTTAGTAGTTCAACTCCAGAAATGGCTATCGATCAACTCCGACCGATCTGACATATCGAAATTATTGCTGAGTTTTTATTTTAACGAAGATTCTTGTTTCAGCAAAATATGTTCCCAGGGTATAAACCAAATGTCGAGCAGCTTTGCCAATATAGTAAAAGGGTTGGATTTGAAGGGCTTGACAGACCCTAAAAGCAAAACGAAAGAGCACTCCAGACATGAAGTAGTGTTGGTGAAAGAAGATGGTGACCCGTCTATAGCTTTGTACTGTGTGGTTGGAAAATGCTGGACGTCTTTAACTCTTCCTCAGGATTATGGATCAATTATAGGTGTTGTAAACCGGGTATATTTGGCATTCTTGTGTTCGAAAACTCATAAGGTCACATTGTACCACATGCCAACTGCACAAATTCTTCTTATCAGGAATGTCTTTTCAAATTACTTATCCTGGATGGAAACCTACAATCTCTCGCGAGCTTATTTTGTCAGCGATGGCAAACTGTACATTGCCTTCTCCACCCGCAACGCTGACGAGAATACGGTTTTATTAAACGTCTTTTACTACTGCCTCACTATAAAGAAGTGGAAACCCTGCTTCCATATCAAAGTCCCAGGGACGTGGAACATGTGCAACATTCAAGCTTTGACTACCGAAGACGGTGAAGTTTATGTTGTAATGCATGCTTATTACTTTAACTTGCCAGTTACCGGACAATTCCCAAGCGGCACAATGCCAGCTTCTAATTGCCAGTCTTTTATATTTTGCATCGAGCCTAAAAAACGGAAGATGAAACGCTTCTGCACTATTCCTCGACGGAACGTCGACAAGCCGGTTTTTATATTGAACAAGAAAGAATATATCCTGCTCGACCACAAACTCTATCAATCTCACGATAAACCTCTTACGTGGATCGCCCGCCTCCAGATGAACAACACAGGGGACGAGATTTGCTACAATATCCCCCTGTCTGCAACCCCAGTTCCCCGCGTCAAGGCCGCTGATATTTCGGGTGTCTTTTGCGTTACCCACATGTACATGTCTAGTGACAGTTTGGTCGTTGCCCAACATAGGGCGCCTACAGTTCTTTGGGTCTTTACTTTCCATCTGCACAGTCGCAAGCTCGTCATGCTACCCCCAGTGCCTGTAAATGCAACCAGCAGAAACATTCAGGTCTCCTCCTTCTATTCCCCCGTCCCACTTAGCTCCATGCTGAAGAAAACTGTGAAAACTATCATTCGGGACAAGTGCTATTTTAAGGATATGATTTTTGACGACTGCAACTCTCGCAAGGAGGAAAGAGATAAAACTTAAAAATAACTTTTAAAAAATTCTTTTTTTTTAAAATGAATCCATTTACAAGAATCTTTTTTTTCAAAAAGTTGGCTTGCTGAGTCTTGGCCTCCTTGCTCGTCTGCCTTGACTGTATACATATTTAGATTTTTAGTATTTATTTTTATCACTTGAAGTATTGTCAGCGGTGTAGTGATACAAACAAGGTGGGGGAACGCAGGGCCGCCTGCTCTCGGGATGGGGAGGGTCCCACGAAATTTGAAACTCAACCAATTTCAGACGTTTTGATGCCATATGGGATGAGTATCAATTTTTAGGTTTTTTAAAAAGAAATTTGAATTTAACCCAGGCCGTCAATCGAAGGTAGTGACTAAAGTTCAGATAAAAATTAAAGAATACAATAATTGCTTTACTGATACTACCAGTGCAGAAACCAGAAACAAACCTGGCGCCGGAGCTATCGAGACAGAGCCGGTTTAGAGGTTGGATTTCGACTTCTGTGAAGAATCGAAGTTCTTAGATGGCAAAGCAGCTGGTGGCGAGAGGGATGTGAGTTCGAGTCTCACCGGGAACTTTTTTTTTTAATTACCGATACGCACTGTTTACCCACCGTCGTAGAATGACAGTCTGTGTTGAGTTGTGATCAGTAACAACTCAAAATTAGGATGAAGGTAAATAGCAGTCAAAAATAAGATTTTTAGATTTAAAAAAAAAAAGAACGTATCAAAGTGAAGTAAGATAATGGATGCAAACCTTCCAGGCAAGTGGTACATATTTATACTCTAAATTATTTCTATTTTTAAATACTGTTCGATTCTTCAACTGTGGCAGTTGGCAAGAAACCCAGCAAAATCTGGGTACTACAGTAGGCTCCGATTATTACGAAACCCTCTGATTTAAGAGTGCAGTTATAACGGGTGGGTTTTATACGAAGTGTATTAATAATGAAAAACCAAAGAGTACAGACAGAAATGACTTTTTTTATTACCCTTTCAATCTAATTCCCCATATACGGGTTACAGGTCTGTAAATAAAATGAATGAACACCCCCCCCCAATCTCCGAAAATAGTATTGCGAGAATATAAAAACAAATGTGTCGTTAGAACGAGTGACCGTAACGAGTTTACTGTATTCATATGCAATTTCCGTCACCCAGAGATGCAAAACACACCGGTCCAGGATCTGTCGAAAAGCAGTGTCAAACGACAGCTTTTAAAAGATCTTCTGCAAAACTGAAGTTCCTTGCTGGTTCAGTATTGAAGACAATGTGTTCACAATGCACTTCTTCAAACGCCCAGGAACGCGGATGAAGCGTTTGCACCTGGATAAACAGAAAATAAAATTCAAAATCTTTTTCATATATTATTATCGAGTGAGATCAAGTAAAAATACTTGTAAGAATGACTTTTATTTCAGCCGGCCACGTTTATAAAACGAAATGACTGAGGAAGAGTCCTTTTATAAAATATCAAAGCTCGAGATTTTGAACGGGTTTATGTGACAAATCTCTTGCAAAAATAGTTTTAATTTATGTATTATATACCAGCGTTTCTTAACCATTTTCAAGGCTTACAAACATTTTCTCGCACCCCTTAATCTGAAGTCTAAGACAATTAAATTTTAAAAAAGTCAAAATTGGTTAAAGTGTAAATAACAAAATCAGATATCAAAATGAAAGTCTTTATCGAGATATTATTACTAATAAAACAAGAACAAGTTGTGTAAATCAGCAATAAAACGAAAAAAAGGTTTGTCAGCCCCTTCTCACCCCCCCCCCCCCAACTTGCCTTGCACACCCCGGGTTAAGAACCTCTGGTATGAATTAAATTCTGTATTTATAATTTTTAATTGCTAGTCCTTTGTCCAAATTGTATTACCTTTCCTAACTAGTAACTTTTTATGGTGAAAGATAAAACACTTGCAATAGCATTTTGTGCAGTTAGTTGAGTAAACTGTCAGCGCCTGTGAGTTTTTTATCAACTAATGTCACAAAGTTGTGGAAGCTTAAAACACAAATCGTGCATATACGATGTGTGTCCGGAAAGTATCCAGCCTTTTTTTAATATTAACGAAAGAAAACAAAACTGCTAGGACAATTAGTCCCCTTCAAAGTGGGCCCCCTGGGGACTACACACACACACACACACACACACCTCTATCCCAGCCTCCCTTCAACTTCCCCCAGAGAGTCTGCAAAGACCTTTTGGCATCGCGATCAGCTTCTCGTCGTGTTCCTGCTGATCTCGTCAACGATCTGAAATCTCTTTGGGGGAAAAGCTAGTTGTCACGGAGCCAAATATGGACTGCGGGGGTTTGATAGACTTGGGGGGTGCGATGTTGTGCCTAAAAAGCCCTGCACGAGTCGTGAAGAATGTGAATGCGACAGTACGCAAGTTCATTTAATGGCGTCTCACAACCGACTGAGTTACCCCACGGGGGAGTGTCTGTTCAGACATACGCAGTAAGGTCACCCCTGTTTGCCTAGTTACATCAATGCCGTGCAACCGGTTCTCAAGATATTCAAAACGGCTGAATATTTTCAGGAGAGACCGCGGGAAACCTAAATAACATGAAGGGTTAAATTTTGAAATCTTCACTAACGTTCACGCACACAATCCTTCGCGTTTAGTAGAAAGAGAAATAACTTCGAAGATATCCAGAGGCGACCAACATTTTATCTTATTTTTTAAGTCTTTTATTTATTTTTCTCATCGCAAGGGATTATTAACGTCTCTGTAAACTTAATACATTTTCAGTTTCTTTTTGGTTTAATAAAAAAAAAAAAGTATTATAAATCATTATTTAAAAATGTTATGACTACTTTTTACCTTCATCTTAATTAGTTGCTTAAAAAGCAACTAATAAATTAAGATGAAGGTAAAAAGTAGTCCTACAAATCTACAATAATAATAATGATGCGGTGATTTATTTCGGCGCAACACCTTCGATCAATTCTGTGAAATCTACTCCATTAGAAATGATTCGCTTTTAAACAAAGTACGACATGCAGAATGATTAAAGACAACATCTGTATAAATAGTATCGTATTTGAGGGCATAAAAGATTTCCTTTTGCCACCCCACCCCCCCAAGTTGCTCGAAAGGTAATCGTAACCTTTGCCAGATCATGAAGAGGAGTTGTAAAACTGGGTGCTAAATGAGAGGAATTGAACGAAATACGTTTGTTGTTAACCCCGCCCCCTGATAAAATAGGGGGGGTGGGTCTTGTATGTCGTCCAATACGGTAACTATATCTAGCCGTTATTGTGGGAGTGGTTGGGCCATACTCTGGCGTGCTGATGTGTTGGTATGGGTTTTTTGATAATGGAATACTACTTGGCGGTATCAATCTCCATGTGACAGATTTTACTGGGCTACATGGTACCAGAAGCAGAGATCAATCTGACATGACCTGTTCCTACTTGCTAGTATGTGGAATTTAAAAAAATTAGAAGTAAGAACAAGAAAAATCATTCTAAAGAGCACAGAACCTCAAAATATGGCAATGGGCAGGCCATGTTGCAAGGACATCAGACAACCGTTTGGCCCCGCGCCTCAAAACATGGATCCCTCGAGATCATGGGCGAAATTGTGGCCGGCAAAATGTAAAATGGCGTGATAATCTGGACAAATTCAGAATGTTTTGGTACCGTGACGCCCAAAACGAAAAAACTGGTAGCCCATGGGAAAAGTCTGTATCCAGCAACGGACATTAAATAGCTGATGATGACATTTCAGCGTTAAGTTTGGGTAAAGCGATGAGAAAACAACCAGGGGTCAGAGATATCATAGAAACCATAAGAAAACTCAAATGGCAATGGGATGGTCATGTTGCAAGAATGTCAGACAACCAGTGGACATAGAAATTCACAACGTGGATCTCCAGAGATCATATGCGAAATTGTGGCCGACAAGTTCAGAAATGATTTGCTCCGCGACGTCCACAATAGAGAGGTTTGGCGAATCTCGGGGAAAGTCCATGTTCAACGACGGACATTAAAAGGATGATGATCACTATCCTACAACAGTACATCATTTTAGTCTTCTATATGGAAGACTTTTTATACACTTGGTTAGTTATTGTTGGTCCTCTTAGATAAGTTGTTTTGAAAGAGATTTCAATAGTTTTAGTTCTTTCAACTCTTATAGAATCTACGAACAGATCACCATTAACTCTTAAACTAGACACGAAATAAAATTTAGTTTCTTGAAGATGAAAATGTAAACAGCAGACGTTTTCCAGTAACTGTTTCATAAGTGCTTTTTACCTCTGTCCATCCACGCAATATCTCCAAATGTTCTCAATGAAATGTAGTGGAAAAGTGGGCCATGGGGTAAAAAAGAAGTGACTAATTTTGGGGGCGGGTCGAGGAATATTTTTTTCGATTGAGAGATATTTTTCACCCCCCCCCCGCCCTTACACTTACGTATTCTCTCATGTCTGTCCACACGATATCTCCAGAAGTTCTCAATTAATTTCAACGAAATTCTGTTGGACACGGACTAAGAAAGAAGTGATTACATTTTGGAGCGGATCCAGCGATCTGTTTTTGATTGAGTGATATTTTTATGATTCTGCATGAAAAGTGGTTAAAAACGAACAGTATATAAAAAATGCTAATTTTAAATTTCATGGGAAATAACTCCATATAATGGCCTATCCTGCTATTCATTTTAGAATATACTTTTTCTTTTCATTAGCCTTTATCTATAGCTCATTGTTTTTTAAATATTAAAAAAAACAACAAGATAGTATTGATAACTAAATTCTAATCAACGTAGTAAGCGCAGGAAACTCACCCATCGAAAAAAACACAATCACACACACATCCCACGCACTCACACAAATGAGGCCATAAACGAAAACTACTACCACCACAAAGTGGGAATGTAGAACCGCCAACCATCACACACATGTTTGTACATGTTGCGAGAATTGAGTTCACACCCCTGTTTTTTTATATTTTATTTTCGTTCAGTTTTTACGTGATTTTCTTTTTTTCTTTTTTAAACGTTTAAGTCTACGGCGTTGGCAGGGGTATGCGCTCTCTGAGTGCTTTCTTGTTTTTTCTGCATTAAGTTGTTTCTAAAAGATCAAATAGTCTGTAATATCTGTCTGGTTGATAGATTTCTTCTTGCAGCCTGTTGATATATATTTCAAGATGGGGAGAATTCTAAAACTCCTTGTGAACTGAGAGGGTCGGCTGACGGTACCGCCAGTCGTCCTGGGCGCCAAGTGCTAGGAGGGCGCCTATCATGTGTCTGAACCAGAAGGACTTTCCATATACAAATGAGTAAATTAAACCGGATAAGAACAGTCAAAATAAGAACATTCCCTGATGTGAATTCAGATTTCTCAGGAATATCTGACAGTTAAATGTGCTCTAACAAACAATTGGTAAAGGAAATTCGGAACGGTTTTCTTTTACCTGATTATTTTAGTGAACTTTTTATTCCTATATACATAAAATAATTTGTATATGTATATGGTGTACAATAGGATAAGGGCTATTCGACATAATGATGATAGGAAAAGACAATGTGGAGACTCAGAAATAACATGGGCTGAATTTCTAATCTGACACATTTCAAAGGTGCCTGGTGAAAACGGTGTCCTACTTCGTCGGCGGATCGGAATTCTGAGCGGGTAGACTTTATCGGTAGGGTGGAATCTTCTGGTGTGTTTGTGTGTGAATTGTGGGGGGTGGCGCCTGCAGGATAGGTAAGTAAACAGGTGAAACAGAAATTGAAAAATATATCATATTTCTGAGACTCCACCACATTGACCACACCAGCTATAAATCACCTCAAAAGCTGACTATACACACAACTCTTATCAACACAGATAAACTCACCAGCCAGCCCAGTTAGACACTGCCCCATCAGAGCAGCCACCTCCTAACACCCCAACACCACCCACACATTGACCCCTCCAAGAAAAGTCATTCCCCCTTTAACAGACCAGAGATCTTTGGCATATAATACACAAAACACATCCAGTCTTATTCACCACACACCATATGAGTGACAACAGGACTACACAAAACACATCTAGGCTCATTCATTGCACGCCACATGGATAACATCAGGACTCTGCTATGTTCAATTTTCTTCTGAAGACGTTGCTCGCTGCGACGAAATGCATAATGATTTATCCTCGTGATAAACATGTTTGAGATGTAACAAGCTTTTCTCATTCTTTTCCTTTTCCACATTGTCTAACCACATCTATCATTCTGTCGGATTCCCTCACATCCATACAACAAACACACACACACACTATATATATATATATATTTCATTCTATACTTTAAAGGGCGCCGAATTTCCGTTTCACCTTAGGACCGGCTCTGGACGCGTGAGACATTACTCGTTAGCCTAAAATATTCAGAGGAACTATAAAGACGGTCCGAATATTCACTCGAAAGATGACTGTTTTCACAGAAACCCCAGGATAATGTAGCCATGAAATGTTTCCGTAATATACCCAGCATAATGGCACTGATTTGTACATTCATAGTGTTTGTTTTGCAAGAATAACTGCAAATAATTCGGTTAATGAAATAACATCGGTGACATGACATTTTAAACCTACAACCCACAGGCAAAAAGTATGGCATCAGCCGATTTCGAGGCTGTTCACCCAGCTTTTCTTTTATTTTGCAACGAATAAACAAATCCCAGATATGACACCAAACAATTTGTCTTTAATAGCTTAACATTTTCGCTTCATGAAATATACCTCCAAAGAAATTAAATTATCGGCATATTCTTTTTTCCAGACCAAGTAGAGTAGTTGATTACACTGTGCAACGCGATTTTTGTTTCTGGGTAGTGAGTGTTATTTTTTCATTGCTTTATCTTTAAAAAGAAAAGTATAGAAATGGCTATTATTCCCTTCAAACTTTGATTTTGTGACCAGGATAGTGATATACATATGTAATTGTTTTTCTTGTTTTGTGTGATTAAAAATGACCAAATTCAGCCGTTGTCCAATTGGAAATAAGTAGATTTCAAATTATCACTGCCCTGGTCACCAAACAAAGTTTGAAGGGAATAATTGACATTTGCTGTACTTTTTAGACATAATCAATCAGAAAATAACACCAATTACCCAGAAACAGAACAAAAAGTAAAAAGAAGAGTTGCGTAGTGTTATTACATGAAAGTCCTAGTAAGTGTGTAGTTGCATATTTTGGCCTGGGCTCATTTCAGCGTTCAGTTGGCAGGGGAGATTAACTCTTTACAGTTTAGACTCTCTCAATTGTGCTACCCATTTCCTTGAGACCACCGATCAGAAGGGGAAACTGGGTCATTTTAGTTACATCAAGGAAGTAAAGTACTGCTAGAAAAAAACGAAGATCTTCGTATTTAGAAGTTGTGGGTTAGGGTTAGATAAGCAATGAGAAAATAACACTCACTACCCAGGAACAAAAATCGCGTTGCACGGTATAATCAACTACTCTACTTGATCTGGGAAAAAGAATATGTCAATAATTTAATCTAATTTGTTTGGAGGTATATTTCACGAAGCCAAAATGTTAAGATATTAAAGAAAGATTGTTTGGTGCCATATCTGTGATTTTAGCTAGTAAGCGCTAAATTGTGTTAGTACGCTTTATGCACACCGTCAAAGATCGACAGAAATAATGGTTTACTTAAATGTCTCTCAGCTCAGACTCAGTTGCCTTTGTCTCCATTTCTCGAATGATCTATGGGGACCAAATCATTGCTTGTAGTAATTGTGGGTGCCAGCCCGACGCGCAAGATAGACTGCCTTATAGGGCTCGAGTGCTACAACTTCCCTGCTATTTACCCATATCTGGGCGGAGAAGTGGATTCATGCCTTTCCCAACGGCATAAGTGCGAAGTGAACGCAAAGTGCCTCAGCCAGAGTTTGAACTCAGTTCGCTGATTCCATTTTCTGTGCCGTCAACCGTTAGGCCACCTGTACTTCCTTAAATGCATGATAAGAACAAAAGTTACATAAAACAGTTGCAAAATAAAGAAAAGTCGATAGAATAAATCGTCAACCTCTAGAAGCCAATAGCAAGACCCTGCTTGTAGATGCTGACCAGTTTCTGGGTCTTCCCATGCAATACGACATATTGGGTGAAATAATAAGTAAACGAATAAAGACGAGCTGTAATTGCAAGTAAACGATTACCTCGATCTAAGGTTTTATTAAACTGAAAATCTACATTCGCCGTAGAACGTAATGACATTATGGTTTTATAGTGAGCATCGCTAGATCTCAAAACGAGGCCGCAGATGGTACTTAAACAAAATAGTTCCTTGAATACAAAATACCAGATCCGGTAAACAACATTAATTTCACAACATTCACCTCCATCCAATAAATTATTAATAACTTTATTAATATGAAGAAAGCAAGGCGAAAGGTGCAGGTTTAGGAAAACCAGAAAAGAGAAATTCATTTTTTTTTTTTACAGAACGAAATGGTGGCAATTAAAAACCTAAACGAGTAGGAGGACGAACAGTAGGTCCAGATCTTCTCAACACTGGATCATCTATCTACAATACTCAATAAATATCGATTTTTGTCAACACTAGGAAGCGGTCCTTTAAAGTCCATGTTTAACCTCTCAAAGGGTTGAGTAGCTTTAATAAGCTTAATAGCGTCAGTAACACAACATCTTGGTTTACACTCCGCACAAACCCTACACGACCCTATCATCCTTCTGACATCTTCCACGGTAAGTTTTTAGACTTCACAAAATGGTAGAAGCGTGTTACACCAGGGTGACATAAAGCCTCATGAAGGTTTGAAAGTATTTGTTGGTCTCGACACGTCATCCCACAGTGCGACCTAGATAAAGTGTTTGGGGGGATATTGTCTTTACCGCATTTGTATACAATATCAAAATCATAGCATGATAGTTCCATCTTCCAACGTAATATCTTATTTTTAATTTTATTCTTATGCTGTTTGTCAAACACACCCAACGCTGATCAGTCCTTACGGTAAAATTTGTTCCGGTTAAATAATGTCTACAATGTCTCACAGCTTGGGCTTCTTTTCCAACAGCGGCGTGGCGTTTCTCCGAACCTTGTAGTGTTCTGGAGAAAAAACGCCACTGGTCGTCCACTTTTAATTAGGAGCGCTGCGATGGCAGTTTCCGAGGCATCCGTTTCCACCTCGAAGGGTATGGGGTCTTGTTGATAGCCTTAACGACGGAATTTTGTATATCCTGTTTAATCATGCAAAACGCCCTTTTCGCCTACTCCGGTACAGGAACAGTCTTTGTAGTACTCAAAGGACGGATCTTGGCGGAAAAATTACGGATCCATTGCGAATAATATGCAAAGAGACCGAGTACACATTGTAGAGATTTACGGACCCTTGGGACTGGTAGATACAGTAGTGGTCGAAGTGGGTCAGGTCTTTTGACGCCGTTTTCTACCTCATAGCATAGTAGAAAAATGCTCTTACTTTCATTGTACGTGATATTCTTTCTCTTTGCCGCCTCCAGAAACCTCTTTCAATATTGCAATGGTTTTTCTCCATTTTGGATTATCTATTCAGTGGCATTTTGTATGTACCTCCAGGTTAGTCCAACTCTCTGAAGAATTGAATGCTGAGCATTAGGTTCTTCTTGGTCTGCCTCCCATCTGCTGGAATCCACCTCATTATTACAAAGGCCTTGCGATTTTCTGGCATGCATAGCATGTGACCAGTGCCGGATTAAGACATGGACTTTAGGGGATGCAGCCCAGGGGCCTCCGACAATTGGGGGCCCTCCAGAGATTAAGTGAAAAGTTATTTCATTTGTGAATGTAGAATCAAAGTATAAGTCAATCTTTATTATTATTGGATGAAGTATTGTAACACACTACTTTCATTAAATTTGACTAGTTTTTAGCTTCAACGTAATTTTAGTTGTTTTTGTACAATTAATAAGTTGTATAAAAACAACTAAAATTACGATGAAACTAGTCAAATTTCAAAAAAGTAGCAAAGTATTCTAAATTATCTCTTTAAAAAGGGCTCACCGTATTTTAAATAATTATTTAAATATTTTTTTAACCTAAACAGAAAACTATGGAAGCCGGTAATGGTTTACTTAAGGATCGTAAATTAAGTAAATAGGGGACCGCGAAATAATGCTCGGGGGTCCGTGGTGTGTTTCCTTTTAAGTTGAGCGTCCGTGCACCAGGAAAAAATATGCCGCAAAGCGTGTAAGATTATATCACTTTAGACACGGGTGGACAAATTGAACTCAGAATGACCTGGGATTGGCCTGACCGTGTTGTGGCATGGTAAGACCAATAAAAAAAAGTGAAAGAATTGGTACCAACTTTTCTGGGCTGGACATATCAAAGCCAGGTTATCAACAGAATTTCATTCGGAAGAAAGATCCTTGTGTCTACTTAGCTCGCTAACCAAAAGCCACAAAGAATATTTGGCGGAAAAGCCCAAACTGATTCGTCATCAACCGCACAGGAAAGCAAAAAGAAATTTTCGTATTTCACATTCAGAATACAAGTTTTTAATTTGTTGTTTAAAAAACTCTCTCAAAGAAAAAGACGACTTCCTATTTTCCCTCGGTTGTATGTATATAAAATCAACCATATATTCTTACAGTTTCCCGCGTTAAATCATTTAAAGATGTTTAAATTATTTAACATGAAAGTTTAAATTTTTTTAAAAATTTCTTTTTACATTAGAGTTAATTAAAATATCCAATGTGCTAAATTTCGACATTCAACCCAGGGTTGCCAATTTAGATGTGATTTTTCAACTTTTTGATTCTGAAAGGAAGTCACTCCCAAATTCGAAAAAAGAAAACAACCTCTCAATTGGCAACATTGGCAAACATGAAAAAAACCCTGAAACCACGAAAATATGTTTTGTTTCAACATTAAAAGCTGTCATAGACTTTATGGGTCAGATAATTCCAACGTTCAGACACTAAAAGATGATAAACGTTAACATTTATTTTAAGCAACTTTTGAAAACATATAATTAAAACTATTTTAATTTAATTTTTCGTCCTTTGTATGTCGCCACGGTTCTTGTAAAATATTTCTTAAATAAAAGATAAATTAATTGAATAAAACATATTTTCGTGGTCGAAATTTGTTTTTAAAGGTAAAAATCACTATATATATAATTTATGTATTTACTTCTGTTTTTCTTTCACGAATTCTCTTATTTCTTTTTATTTATGTACCATTTTAACATCGAGTGTGCGCGGGTGTGAAATTTTCACTCACATAAAATTACTTGAGAAAATTTGTTTTTAATTCTTTAGCCATTTGGTAAAAAAACTAATCATAACCCGTTTTATTTATCTTATAAAAGATAAATAAAAATAGATAAACAAAAATTAGCTGTAAGAGTTTTAAACTCTTACAGCTAATTTTTGAATGAAACACCAAACAACAAACTTACATTTTATGTATTATGATTCTATTTCATTTTGGATTACATGTAGTTAGTCATTTTCTTCTTTAAAAAACAAAACAAGGCCGAAATGTCCCCGGTCGAATTTTCTGCGACCGAAATGTCCATGGCTAAAATATCTGCGGCCGAAACGTCCGCAGATATTTACGTTTACCGCGGTTAAATGTTAAACTTTAGCATCTCCTAGCTCATGTTTACTTACGTATTTTAAAAGTTCGTTTGAAATAAATGTTAAAATCTATCCTCTTTCAGTGTCCGGACAAACGAATGTTTAGAATTTCAATAATTGTCAACTAAAATATATTTTAGAACGACTAAACAGACTTGCTCTCCTCATGGCATTTGAAAACGAGGTTCTCAACAACTTACAATTTACTTATGTTTTGGTGAAATTTGTTTCCAAGAAATTACGCAAAGCAAATGTTTGAATTTTAGTTGTAGTTTGCATTGTAAAAATAAATTTAATATTTCTTTAACTTTTTTTTTTCCATTTGAGAATATCACCGGGGGCCTTACAATACGTGTAGCCTCCAGGGGCCTCCAAAGTCTTAATCTGTCCCTGGATGTGACCAGCTAACTTCATGCTATTCTATGGTGTTGTAAACCATCGGCTACAAAATAACTCAACCTCCTAAATTGCTTTATTCTTACAGAAATAATTTAAAGCGAAGAAGCAATTACCATTAATTTAACTTTTTTTTATCGCCCCCCCCAAGTTGTGATGGTATGTTAGGCTGAGTCGTAGGAGGTTGGGGTCATGGGAGGTACAGAGGAGTATGAGAGAGACGAAGAGGGTGCGTGCTGCCTTTGTAACGACCCGCTGCAAAAAAAAAACACTGAACGCTATTTTCGCATTTCGCCTTTTTTTCGTAAAAGCAAAAAAGTGGCGTAAAAAGTGCCAAGCCTTTTGAAGTCCGTCGTTGGATCCCAAGATTCGCCACACTTCTCGATCGTGGACGTTACGGCGCCAATACCTTCTGAACCTGTCTAAGTCATCACGCCATTTTATTTTTTGCCGGCCACAATTTCGCATATGATCTCTGGAGATCCACGTTGTGAGTCGTGATGCCCAGCTTTTGTCTTATATTTATGCAACATAGCCTGCCCATTGACATTTGAATTTTCTAATGGTTTTTATGATATCTCTAACTCCTGTTTGTTCTCTAATATAATGTGCTGTCTTGTGATCTCTACATGTGAAAATTGATCAAGATCATTGATCAGCTTGTTAACCATTGCTTGATGTCAATGAACGGACGTCTTTAGCGGACGAGCGTCGACCTCTGCCCTTCGGTAAAACTTTATTGTTCATTATTTTCATAACTAAGTTGTTTGGGGGCGACTATGACGTCAGTAGTAATCCACTGCTTCTCTCTTGACGATAGTTCAAACAATGTTTAGGTTTGAAGATCTTCTCTTTGTTTATGAGGTTGGAAGAACGGGGGGGCGTATGGGCCTCTAAGTTGGACAAACATGTGATCTCTACATGTGATGTTAAGCATGATTTCTTTTCCTCTGCACGCTGCATGGTTCTGAGTTTGAGGGCCAGTTTCCTGGTTGAGTTCCATGTTTCAGCTCTATGGGTGATTATTGGGAGGATGCATTGGTTGTATACCTTTATTTTAACACTAATGGACAGGGGCGTAGCCAGAGACTTGGGACTGCGAGGGCAGGGGGTTGGCTCCTTGAGGGACCCCCTTTACATGTGATGTTAAAATTGATCAAGGAGACTAGCTTGCTAACCATTGCTTGATGTTAATGAACGGACGTCTTTAGCGGACGAGCGTCGACCTCTGCCC
>VCCN01003663.1:2050937-2062777 GCA_006491835.1 Architeuthis dux
ATATGTGTATGTATATATATATATATATGTGTATGTATATATTCTTAGAATGGTGGATTGTCCTAACGAAGCTCATTTATTCTAAGACCCAATCTGTTCGGTTACAAGGTTCATGCTGGTCTTATCTTTCCGTGTTGATATCAATTGCCAGGTAGGTAGGTGGTTGAGATTAACGGACGTCTGATACAGACAGAACGTAGTGGTACGACGGGTGGCAGCTGCAGTGACAAAGGAATGAATTGTTCCGCATTGGCCATTCCTTACACTAGCGTCAGCGTCAGAGGCCCAGTTTGAAATGTGTATTTACGTCGGAATCCAGAACAGTGTGACGTCAGTCCAGATTGCCAAATCTGATGTGCATTGCCTGTATTTAGGACGCTGAAGTTGAGGAAGATGAATGTTTTTTCACTTATCATTTGTTTTGAACCATCAATCGTCACAGTGGCCCTCCAAGCTCTTTTGAAGTTAATCTATATATGTCATTACAGTGTTGCAGATTTATTTTATATGTTCTTGAATCACCGCACGGAGGCAATGGTTCCATTTATCATTGGCTTTTAAATCAAAGGTTGTTTTTTTAATTACAGATTTAGATAATAGAAACGTCGGATACAAAAGTGAGGACGAGTTTTTATCATCCTGAAATGATCAGCTTAGCATGACATGGTTTGTATTATCATGCCAATGAAAATCCTTTGCTGTCTGTTAGAGTATATAAGGAAAGGAAGTCCTTGGTTTTTGGCCAGTGCTGTCTCTAGGATAGTTACGTTCCCTGCCAACGCCAGAGGTCGGGGTTCGAAACCAAGTAAAAGCCAGGATATTACAAGATAAAACGGTGTATGTGCCTGGAAAGTTTCAAGATAAGACTGTTGTCTGCCTTTTCGTTTATGGCATCTGACCAGTGTAAGGCTAATTAACACTGGTGGAAAGCAGATAAAGGGACCCTATTTTGGAAGACCAGGGGTGGGGAGAGAGAGAGAGGGGGGTATAATTAAAATGTGGTATCGTTTAGTTTACAAACTCAGAACTGGCTGCTTGGAACAAAGAGTTTTTCATTATATTAGTAGGTCTATTTATTTACTTGTTTTCAAAAGCCCTGATGAAAACGAACAGAGAATCGAACGTGAAGTTTTGTTTTCCTTTTGGGGAAAACTCCAGCTGAAACTGTTGTAATGTCCCGAGAAGCTTTTAAGGAAGAAGCTTTTAAGGAAGAAGCTTTTAAGGAAGAAGCTTTAGCTAAAACACAAGTGGTATTTGCAATTAAAATGAGGTGAAATGTCACCTGAAGACCCACCACGATCTGGCTGACCTTCAATTAACCGAAATGACGAAGGACTTGAAAAACTTCAACACGTAATCAATGGAAATTATCGTCGGGTCATTGATGAAATATCTGAAGTAACTGGAGAGTATTGGAGTTCATGCCTGCGAATGTTAACCGAAGACTTGAAAATGAGACGCGTTTCCGCAAAATCCGTACCTCGTTTGCTCACAGAGGATGGAAAAAAACTTTTGAATGTGGGCCACGATTTTAGGGAGGGGACTAGTTCGAAATGAGGAAAGAGTTCTTCGCAGGGTTGTGATTTAAAAAAGAAAACGGTTATTGTTATTATAAATCCCACGATTTCCAGAGCCCACAAAGAGTAGAAAATCTCTCGTTTTACATTATACATTCATACATACAATTCTATCTATCCCTCATAAATTTTAAAGTCTGAATGTAACTCCGAAAAACATGTTTGTAGATAATCAATATTTGGTTAACAATTTATGAGGTAAAAAAAAGGTAAAGCGTCCCGAGACAATGGAGTATGAATCCCGGTGACGAAGACTCGGTTTCTGTTGCATCTCAGTGATCCATGCAAGTTTCAAGTTTGGTCGAGACCAGGACTTTATTCCTACGTTTTTATGGCAGGATGCAAGTCCACCGAAGGGATACACCCACCCTAATCACACAGTGTACTCACTTAGCCGCTGAGTGCACAGGGAAATTTGTCCTAATGCAGAGTTTTCCACACTCGTACCGGGAATCGAACCCAGGACCTTCTGCGTGTGAAGCAGACGTGCTAACAATTACATCACCCGAGCGGACTTAATTCATGAGAGTGATGTGAATAAACACTGAAATATCAGCATACTTACCACTACCTGTCACTTATTATTTTGTATGACTCTATTCGTCTTGGTCTTAGCAACCTTAGGACTTTGAGCTGCTGTGTCTGGGCACTTAGTATAGCAGATCCACCTTCCCCCCTCTCGACCCTGCTGAAGGCTTCCAAAGGAAAGAAGTGTTCGATACATTTGGAGATCAGCATAGCTGCAGGAGGTGCCACCACAACTGGTTACGGCACCCATCTAGGTAGTGACCAGGATCGACGTTGCTTAACTTCGGTGATAGTACGAGAACCGCTGTATCCAACGCGATTTCGCCGTAACATCGTTTATTTTGAAGTTTCTTTATTATAGTCATGTTGCTTAGCAGCAAGTTTTGGCTGTATGTGGACACACTGGACAAAAGCAGCAAACCTTTTCCACATTCATGATCTTAGTTACCCATTTTTGACAGTAACAACTTCCTCCAGATAAATTAGGCCGGCCATCTTGGATTTTAAAGATCATCTAAAACCTATATCACCAATATCTCCATTATATATAAACAATTTAGAATGGTAGTATTTGTGTCGAAGCATACATTTTCATGGTCATGGAATACAAATATAATCTTTAGAAAAGAATAGAAGGGTTTCTTCTTGGCAGAAAGACAATATGCAACTGTAGTAGAAATGAGGAAGGGGGAAAACACCGACAACGTCAATGCTGCAACACTAGAACGATTCCTTCAAGGGGCACTTTCTCGCCCATCACCGGTAAGCTATCACGAACTCCGAGCGGCTACGACGTCTTTCACAGTCCCCAAAACGATTCGAGCGTGGCTTCTAGTGGCGAGTCAAAAGCTAACTGCCGAGCCCTCGCAACCGGGACCTGTTATAGCCAGCAACTCGCCCCATCCGGGTTGCTGGCGCTCAACATACGGCTCACCCACGTTCCACTTCGTCTATATACGTCGGCGACCCTTTTCAATCGGATTTTGCCTGCCGTACCTCAAGCAGGTCATTTCCTCAGGCGAGTCAATTTCCACTTCGTCCGCCACAGCAACATAAATTATGAAAAAGAATAATGTTAATGAATTTCCGTAACAAAATCGCTACTTGCACTCAGATTGTCAATTATACATTTATTAGTATACCTTATATTATTATTACACACTATTGCATATGAAATTTAAGTTTGCCTTACTTCTCACATTGGTAACCGCATAGCTCGGTACACTTCCAATTGGCCTTTTTGCATGTACACCTTACACCACAGCCACTTAGACTCTTACAGCTACATACGACTACTTCATTACAGGCTTTTGAGACTAAAGGTAGCGTACCCCATACAGGAACCCATAATATATTGACCTCCCCAAGAGTCCATCCCTACCCTTCTGGAGCAGGCCTGTGTTGCTCACTACATTCATTGGTGCACCATATGCCAGTCTGACAAGCAGCTCGCTTGGAGTGCTGCAGTTGTGCATCCTGCGTTGGGAGAAGTGCCTCCATTGTATTTCCATTCATGCAAAATAACTCCTTCCTAGCTTCATTGATATATTCTAAGTCACGTGTTTTATCGTACAGGACAACAGTGAAATGTTGAGAATCAGTCTTTAGCTCTGTGTAAAGATGCTTTGCCACGTTGGTAAAGACACGTGTAACATCTTGGTAGCAACTCCAGCCAGGGATTTCTCTGCACCTAGCTCCTCATAAATGGAAATGATGTGATAATACGTGAAGTTCTTGCCTGTACCAAAGGCAACCCAAATGTTCTTTTCAGGCGATGAAACTTGCCAATGAGAATCACCACTACGTCTGTGTCAACAGTGCGCACCAAACATTTGGTGCATCCATTCAGTAGAGCACCCTGTAAGTGGACAAGCAGCCTTGTGTCTGCTTCCTTGTGATCTCATGGTTCCATAGATCTATCGGTTCCTTGAAGAATAGCTGTAATTCCAAAAGTAATGATGACTTCCTTATCTTCTGGGCAGTCAACAGTTGCGATCTTGTTTAAAAGGGATGCAAAAGTTCTTCTTTGTTGGTTGGGTCACATAGGAAGTCGGCCCACTTTCCTGGTAGCTTGTTCTTACCTGCCACCTTTCTCCGAGCAACCCTTTCCTCGTTTTTCTCTTGTGGATTCTTTGATACTACTTGGGGTATATGTGTCCCATACAATATCAACTCTCTTAGAGGTTTTTAGTTGCAAAGACCCGATCAGCATACTTTTCAAATGTCGCAACATTGTTTATAGAGAGGAAGGTAATTATAGCAGCTCCATCCAGAAGCTTCACGTCAACTGAATCAGGAGGTTCATCCAGAGTGTCCTTGGCCAGAATACTTAACAGGTCAGATTTCTTTCCTGTACACAGTTTTACACCATCAGAGAGTGAAAGGGAGAAAGGATGGTTCTCATGCTGAAGAGTGCACCCATGTTAGTTGCCCTGTGCTGCATCACAATATACAGGTGAGAGAACAGAGCAACATCACCCTTGGATAAGGCATATCTTCCCAGCTTGTTTTGTCATGACTCTTGTAACTGTACGGTTGAAAAGAGGAAGAGCATTCTTCTTGATTGGCTCATGAATAGAGCATGTACAACCAATTACTACGTGTTCGTAGTACTTGTCAAACTGGTCATTTCCTAGACTACGCACTGTTCGCACCAAAGACTCATCCAATACATTCCGTGTGTCTAGAGCGAGTAACTCATCATTGTCGTCTAGAAAAGAGTTTCCAATCTCATTAATGACTTAAAACAGACTCACTGCCTGATCCCTGAAACTTTTCTTCGTAGATAATCCCTCTTCATGATAATACCAATAATACTATTTTTTCTTTTGTTAGGTAGTCCTCTTCAAACTCCTTCAGTAACCTTGCTGATGATGCAATACCTGCTTGTGTCAGTGCATTAATCCAACCAGATCCTGCCAAATAGTCACCATACGTTTTCCACATTGCCATCTCTATGTGAAGGCCTCCAAACAGTATTATGAATTTGTCCTCCCCATGTGTGTCAGGTGAATTCCATTGATTGAACTTGGCAAGAGCATAGGGTGGTGCGTCAAAGGCTATAACTGGTATCTGTCTAGGATTGAGGAATGTTGTAGCCCAGTGCACTACAATCATTCCATGCTTGATCATACCTGCAGTTGCTGCCTTCTCATGGAAAAGGGGCAGGAGCTCTGTAAGAGTTCTGTGTAAATCTGCTGATGTATCTTGTATGGAGGCATAGTATGCTGACCAGGCAATGATGTCACCTTTTTCAACTTCATCTTGATGCAGTAGTTGACTAGTATGTTCCAACCAGCTCGTCTCTTTCAATTGTACCCACACCAGTTGTCCTTCAAATGGTGCTGATGCCTTTGAAAGTGGTGGGACCGACATTTTTGCTGTCTTCAAAGCCACAGCTGGCACAATGGTGTAGCTCTCTGGCAACGTTTGATTCTTCTTTGTATCACTTTCAGGAAGTCTGATATCACTTTGCTTCTCTCACAAATTATCGGAAGTAGAAAGCTGAAATAAACTAGACTAGACTGGTGCCAAGAGATGAATCCTGTGCAGTTTTAATTGATCCAAGTTGTCAACTGCACCAACAGTAAACCGTTTATGCCGACGCTGGGCAAACACTACAACGTCCTTGTCCTCGAAGTTTTCACAAACAGCTGTTGCAAGCTGACTCTCAAGTTGAAGAACTCTTTCATAGCTTAGACTGAAAAGTCATACAGCTGCTTCTAGACCTGGTCACTGTGTGGATCTTCAAGCCAATGTACAGAGGCAGTGGTGGTTCCCTATCCAATGAATGCCGTGACTTACCAGAAGAGGATGCATCTCTGCAGTCTTGGTCTTTCAGGTCAAGACCATTCAAAAGCATAGACACGCGGGTTTTGTGAGTAGGTGGCACTGAATTTTCCTGACAACCACAAGGAAACCTTCCATCAAAGTGGAAACCTTTATAACCGGTAATCCCTTTGCGCACTATCTTGGCAATCTCAGCCAGCAATATTGCCTCATCTTCATAATCAAATTCCATGGCCCGTTTCACCATTTGCTGCCTACCGAAAAATCAAAACCTTATTTTTGCCACCAGTTTCTTCTTGGGCTTGTGAAAGTATACTTCCTTTAATCTAGTTCGGTTAACCTCTTTGTTAAAACCAAAGTACTGTAGCCGCTGTTCATACAACAGATGCAATTCCGAAAATATGAAGTAGAAGGTTCCATCTTCTACACACTTTTCTATATAACTAAATATCTCCTGCCTTCATCGTCTTCATCAGTAATCGGTGGCGATTCCGTAATGCTGTTGGTGATATTTTACATCAAGCGATCACAACCTTCTATTCTAGCTATTAATCCTGTGTGCTGCAATTCTGTAACAATCCGTCCTATGTTCTCCTCTGTTCCAAATGTTCTAAATTCATGGAGGTGTCCATCCTTTTGATTACAAAACAAACAGGCCATTCTGTTCGTTGACTGGCTCCACAGTATCAATCTTGTATCGCCTTTTGATAACCCTCCCCAACTTCTCTTTGTTGAACTTGACATAGCAGGATTTGTGCCAAGAACCTTTGAAATGAACCAGTTCACTTACAGTTATGACCTCTCTAAAGAAAATTTTCAATTGGTAATTTGCCAAGATTTCGGAAAATATTAACATTTTTCAGGAAAGCACTGCATGGTTCTAACTTATCCCCACTCCCTTCTGCATTAAGTGGTCATTTCAAACCCCCTAGAATGCTTTCCTGACAGATCATGCAGAGGGACCAATCCATCTAATACGAAATCATTAGAAAAGCATGGTTAGCCATAGTAATACATAACATATTTAAATAATTTATTTTTAATTTTGTTCAAATATACTTCTATTACTTTAGTGTATTCGTATTCATTGGCCCTGAAAATATATGTTTAGACACAAATATTACGATCCTAAGTGGGTTAGAAGCCAAAATGTGAATGATATGTAGAAGAAATCTGGTGCTTTTTTCCGCTGTGTCCACATTTTTACCCTAAGCTACCTGACTATTAATAATTACTTTCATTCTATCTATGTATCTATCTTGATTGGACTTTGTCAATGTTGACAATGGAGGTAAAAGCTTTTTGTTGCTACTGACTGGGAAGGTAATTATAGGAGAATGGATCGTTCATAATTATAGGAGAGAGGATCGTTCAAATGCTCGCTCGCTCACACACACTCTTTCCATCATTAACGATCGTGGCATGCCAGTGGCGAGACATTTGTGGTTTGTAAGAAAATCTGATTCATGCCTTTCCCTTTTCATGTGGATTCTATTCTCCGTGCTGGTGACCGTTACGCTAATTGGCACCTCCATATATTATCTCTATCTCTCTCACCCACGCGCATACGCACGCACACGCATACACACACACACACACGCACACACACGCCCGTTAATAATTACCTTCTAGTTAAAGATTACTCCTTTTACAGGTATCACCCGCTTTACGAAAGTTCGCTTTACGAAAGTTCGCTTTACGCCACTTCCATTTTATAAAAGACTTCAAGTAGCCATAGCTTTGAACTTTGTCTGTGAGTATCTCATCTTTATCTCGATGTATTTTGACTTCTTTTAACTGACATTCTTATGCTTGTAAAATCTGCTATACCTGTGAGCTACAAATTGTAAATACTCGTAAATGCCCGTTGTTTTGCTAACGGTATACCTAAAGCTGTGTTCTGTGTCAGTATGTTTACACAGTTATTTGAAAGGGTTAACGCAAGGTATTGTTAACTAAAACTCTTGTATTCATTTTGGGTAATTGACAAATCAGAAGCAGCAGTAGTAGTAGTTGTTATATTATCAGCAGCCAGCGAACGAACACACGAATACACACAGCAGAACAGTCAATTTTGCGTTCTTGTGTTCGCATTACCCCATTCCTCTCTTTCTGTTCATTATGTCACAAACAGACTGATACGTCGCACATTTTAATAAGGGTTCACATAGGCCAACAGAGTTTATGCTTTGGGTTTAATTTGTTTCTCTAAATCAGTGGTCGCCAACCGGGGCGATACCGCCCACTAGTTGGCGATTTAAGCGTTTAAGTGGGCGATAGACCCATTACAGTTACAGTTACATGGGAAAGAAATCTACGCAATTTTAGCCATTTTTGATACAGCTAGCTATTTTTAGCCATTTCAAATAGCCATTAAGTGGCTAACTGGGTTTAAATTATTAGTGGGCGGTACGGAAATTTTACCCTCACAAAAGTCACAAAAGTGGGCGTTTGGCATAAAAACGTTGTCGACCATTGCTCTAAATAAATAGGATAACTGACCTTCTTACGATAAGAAATGACCAACTCGTTCCGTAAAACTAGATAAGGATATTCTCACTAAATGTGAAGATATAATCCTCCCTCTCTTACACAATGAATGCAAACAAGAACTTATTGAGCAGATCTAAATAACTGTCAATGTAGATGGCCAGATTCATTGAAAATGAATCCATCAATGATGTTTGCAATGCTGATAGGCTTAAATGCAGAGAGGAAGGTTCTAGAAGAGACCAGAACGTAAAAGATTAATAGAATATTTGAGGGTTATTTTCATCTCACGTATACACCTAAAATATATGTTGATATAACCAATATTTTAGACGAATTAGTGTTTCTGCTCGGTCGCAATACATTCGTAGATATACGAGACTTGTCAGTTTGGCTCAGTTGTGTTATATAATCGGCATTTCTTCTGCTGAAGCAGGACTTGCACATTTACGGGGATGAGTTATCTGTGGAGGGAAACAAAACATTTTGGTCTATACCGGAGAAAGACGTTGCTGGAGAGAAAGACGACAACATTCATTATTCTCAAGGAAAATATGGGTTGCATTTATTTCCGTTGATAACTTCGAAGCAGGGCCGGTTCGCGGATAAATCGGAGTATTGAATTATGTTCTTCTGAAAATCTAGCGAGTTGGTTAAATTCTGTTCCTAGTTGCTTTACTCAAAGAGTGGCCAGTAGGGTGATGATAGCAGTTCAAATCAGGCCGTACTGGTTTCTATCCTCCCACTCAATTCCTCCCCCTGACGAGGTGAGGAGCCACGCCCCTAGCAGTTAACCTGTTGCTGCTGTCTGCCCAACTGACTAACCGCCGCTCTATTCAAAATCAGGGCGCACTCTTAAACTACTCTGATTGGTCGAACGCATTCTCTTGGTCAGCCGTTTGACCTATTTTCTAACCCGGAGCCTGATAACCGCGTTTTGGGGGCACGTCCCAATACTATCATCCCTCTCTCCTTCTCAGCAAGCGAACACACGAACACACGACCTGAGTGTATTTCATTACAGTTGGAAAGAGAGCAGCCTAGCAATCACTTGATCGTGATTTCAAATCACGGTAGGGAATTGTCTCTTATTCTTGTTAATACAAAGTCAACTTGGGCTTGAGTTTCACAAAATTGCTTTCAGTTCTTTTAACCAAGTTTTGTCTTTAAAATACGAAATAAAGAAAGTTACTCTCTACATTTTCATTTTGGATTAAGTCTTATATATTTTCAACGTAAAATAATGGCAAGAAGGGATTTTAATCGCAATTTTATCATATTTCTTTGCTTATACAAGGTGTAAAATAACGTTGTCAGTATGTGTCTAGCTACCGTATTTTACATCCGTCAAAGCAACTGCTTTAGAAGGACCACAATTATTCATCAACTACTATGAACAACCACACATGTAATATATCTTAAAAGAATGGGCTATCGATTGGTGAAAACCCCACGAATCTATTTTCATTAGTTTACGAGTTATTAAGCTTCAAAAGGCGTGACGAACGGGCCGGGTTTTTAAAAAATCTAAATGAATCTTTAAAAGACGCGTTTTGTTGGCACGTCCCAATACTATCCCACAAACCGTCACCCTTCTGTGCCGTCCCTCTTTCTCAGCAAGCGAACACACGAACACACGAGCTGAGTGTATTTAAAAGACGTGTTATCGAATGGTAAAACATATATGCTTCTATCCTTAATAGTTTCCGAGATATTGGGACAGTTCTGTGACCAATACATTTGATAAGAGGGACCTCACTTTCTGCTAGATCGCAATCAGTAGTTCCAAAACGATATTCCAAATGTATATTTCTTAACCTTAAGGCATGTCCAACATTTCAAGAGCTTAAAAACGAATAATTATACTGTTCAACAACAAATCTTTCATAAGGCGTGTGTTGTGGTGTACTTCATGTAGTTTCGGATGCTGACAAATGCTACAAAAATTATAATCCGTTTTCTTGTACACGTCTAGTTTTCCGGATGAGATGAAAGCTGTATTTTAGCATATAACCCCTACAGGGCACCGTAAGAGGTTCAACGCTCAACGCTAAATTGGACCCTTTTTTCCACCTTTCGTGCGGAAGCACGGCTTACATGAATTATTTCCTCCTCGTTAGGAATTTATTTTATGAATTCTCTTATTTCTTTGTATTTGTGTAGCATTGTTTGAAAAGAAAGAAAATTCTTGCTTTTTCGAACAAGACATATTCCGGTGACTAAGGTTTGACAACTCGAATATACATTTTAGAGTTAGATACGCAAAAAAGAGCTAAATATAGCCGTCCCCGGGTATAGCGCGCTTTGTTAGAGCGCGGCTCGCGTTATAAGGCGGGTGGGTCGTGAACACAAACATTTTGCCTTTATTATCGCCCACTCACCCAGAAAACCGTGGATAAAAACCGAATTTCACCAAAAGACTTACTTAATGTGACTAAAAAACCTCTTCAATTTGCAATCAATCAGCATATAATTACACGGTGTTTTACATATAATTTCAATTTTACTTATATTCGTGAATTATTTCATAAATAAAAAAATATGTTTTTTAGAAAGGAGATAAATTAGGAGATAAGATCTAGTTGTAAACTTATAGGAGCTAAAAGCATCGAAAAAGGAGCTAAATGCATCCAAAAAGGGGCTAAACGCATTAACAAAAGGAGCTAAATGAATCCAAAAAGGAGCTAAATGTATCTAAAAAGGGGCTGGACGCGTTAACAAAAGGAGCTAATTCTAGCTCCCAAAAAGCTAAATTGGCAACCCTGTGGCGAGTCATAAAAGCGACAACAGATCCCGATTTGACAAACGGGATAAAGTGGTAAGGCAACAAGATTTCCGAATGCTGACTTCCCCCCTCAATTGGGAAGATTGGCGCCACACACTCTTCCTATCTCTATTTCCTTGCATTTAACCCTTAAGTTCTTGATATTAGAAGATTAAATAAACACATTGTTCTGATATAAAACGCATAAATACACTCTCTCTATATATAATACGCTTCATCTAAATTTCAGTTGCTTTTTATCGCAACAGATTAATAGAGAGGTACTGCCAAGGTGATTATTATCTGACCCTTTGAAACAAGAGTTGGATGTGCGTGTGTGAATACATGTGCGTTTTTGTGTGTGTGCATGCGTGTGGGTGTGTGCACGTGTTCACATTGTGATACATATGCTATAGATGAGCATACGATTCCCGTATGAACGCGAATTAAATGGGTATCCTGGATCGGGGTTAGAAAAGCAAGGTTGCGCTCGAGAAAGCTCAACTTTCTGTTCCAAGTGCTGTGTCGGTGAGGCTACACAAACAATAAAAGAAAATCCTCAACCAAAGAGTAGGAGGAAATTTCTGATTTCAAAGCAAAAAAGTTGCTCAACTTTCTTTGCAAGCGGCTAACTAGATACTTTTAAAATCAGCGATACCCACCTAGGGTCTTTCCCGTGTCCAGTAAAGGTA
>VCCN01003666.1:0-18228 GCA_006491835.1 Architeuthis dux
GAAATTGATGCTTTTTATCGAGGCCTGTCCAGTCTATTAGGCCAATCAAGGCGGTCGCCTTGGTCGAAACATCCTAGGGGCGCATGTCAAATTGAAAATAATAATCCTTAGAAAACAAACTGGGTCTTAATTTTAAATCACATCTTAAGTGAATTACACGCTCACACACTATTTAAATCTCGCCTGAAACACTGTCATCGTACGTCTATACATCAGTAAAAAATTAAGAGAATCTAATGTTTCATTTTAGACTCTGTTCTTTCTCTTCTATATGTCTTTATTTGCCAATAGGACGTTTCAGCGGGAAATTCTTGAAAAATCATTTGTAAACAAATAGCTTTATTACAGAACAAATGCCGTCAAAGATTGTATGAATAACGGCGTGCTCTCCTAACTACCACACAATTACCGCCAATATACATCGTCAATTAATCTACAAAGAAAAATGTGAAAAGTGCAACTGCCGTGACTATGGCTCGAACCTGGTAATCACGACCTTAACGTGGGGCCTAATCACTTGACGATCACGACCATCAGTTGACAATGCAACACAAAAATCATGTGCGTATATGGTGTGTCATCAACAATCAATAACGTAACATCTGCCCATTCTTCATAACACATTGATTCAGTTATATATCAGCAAATCTGTTTTTTTAAATTGTATATCTCGCGTTATATGTCTTTTTCTTCATATACGAGGTCTCTCTCAGCTATTTTGAATATCTCAAGAACCGGTTGCACATACTTAATATAACTTGGCGAAGAGACTTTACTCTCCGTGGGGTTCCTTGGTCGGCAGTGAGACGCCGTAGAGCCAGCTGGTGTTAGGTGATATTTACCCGACTCGTGCAGGGTTTTGGCATAAGATCGCGTCGCCCACACCTGTCACTCCCCTTACAGTCCAGAGTTGGCTACGTCCTCTTGCTTATCACCATTGAAAGGGAGGAGATTTCAGCCCGTGGTTGAGATTAAAGAAAAACAAGACAGCTGGTTGTGATCTCAGAATACGACTGTGCAGACTGTTTGGAAAAGTGCTGGGATAAATATGTGAGATCCCGGGGGCGGGGCGTACTTTAAAGGGGGCTAAGGCGGCACTACCCTAGTTAGGCTATGTGTTCGTTAATCGGACAGGCGCGTTTAGCGCATTGCACATAATATTATTAACTTGGTTTTTTACACAAAACGACGTCATTATTTTGTCATAACCTTTGTTAAACTCAACTAATTTTAATAAAATTGATGTCATCTTCAATAGACCTTTTCTGTGAGTAAACTTTTTAATTACACCGAATCACGAAACTTACTCTGAACATCGCTAGATACAAATCTTTAGGGAATGTTTACCTCAAATCTGATATAACACTATGCGCGTCTAAACCACAGAAGTGAATGGCACCAAACTTTCCATATATTTTTCTTAAACAAAACAAGGATTCTCTAATGGTAATGGAAAAGAATGGGAAATGTCAGGTATATGAGATTTATAATTATAGATAAACAGACGATTAGGACGTTCGTCTAGTAACCAAGTGAATGGTGATTCGATTCCACCTAAGAGCGACTATTTTGAAAAACAATGACAGTCATAATGGAGGACGAACATTCTGATACATATTAATATTAATTGGAAACCGTTTTCTTTCGAGACTTATACAAATTGTTAGTATATGAGGAATACTAAATATGTAACTACAACGTAATCTATGAAAAATAATTTTCTTTAATAAAAATATTTTTTTAATTGAAAGTGAGTACCTTAAAATACTTTCAAGCCACTGCCAGTAATAATGTTTAATTATTTGTATTTAAAAAGACAATATTACATTTTTTTTTAAATCCTCCGTGTCTGATTTTGACAAAGATCGCCTGAAAACACTTGTTTTTACAAAAAAAGACGATTTTAATTGTGTAATAACTTTTAAAATTTAAAAATAAGATTGTAGGTAATTGGTTTGGTTTAGGTTCGCAAAAAGGGAAGAACTAGTGGAGACGCTGAGGTATACATGATAAATTATGCAGCCAATTTGGAACAAAAAGGAGACTATTTACTTCTTATTTACATGAGTTCGCGTGGAGAGATACTGTTAGAAATGACAAAAGATATTTATTTTATCATTTTGTTATATTGATTTCAACTGTATATTCATTATAGTGTTACGAAATTTTGTTGTTAATTGGAACCCTAAACACTAACCCTAAACACTATCCCCAAAGTATATCCTTTGTAGTTAAATTTAAGAAAATACAGTTTTCTGTTTTCATGGGTTAGCAAACACAACTATGAATTCAAATCAAAGATATGTGATATCTGTAAGCAGAAAAAACTCTGAGAAAGATGTTAACATTTGGAAATCTTTTGATTCTGTTAAATTGCTTCTACATCATGATATAGAAGCAATTGCACACAATTATTCATTGCCTTTGAATGTCTGTCATATTTGCCCAACTGAATTAAAGAAAGGACAGATTCCAAAGTTGGCCACAATAAATGGGCGTGAAGAGAAAGTTGTGCCGCCTGAAATGCATTGCTTAAACAATATTGAGAAAGATATGATTAGACATCTTTTATAAATGTCATCCGATTGCAACTAATGAGTGGCCATAATAAGGCTGAAAGATCGAAAACTCAGGCTATTAAAGGCATTGCAACATATCCGCCAATAACAATATGTATGAATTAATACAAATTGACCCAGCTGATCTGTCAGATAATGTCACTTGCACTGGGAAGGTTGACACAAATACTGATTACTTTCTACCCCAACTAAAATGCAGATTGCCTGGGATCACCACACTCCCACTGGACGCTGGCCTGCCAAATGATAAGGAAACTGTACAAATACCAGGCCAGAACCGCACCAGGTGATTAGGGTTAGGGAACGGGAAGATAATCTGGATGTCAGATGCATCCCCCATCTGTTTGTCAATGGAACGTTTGGGATTGGCTGGAAGTACATACCCTATGGGAAAGTGCAATCCTACATGTTTGTAAGAAGCAAAATGAAATACGCAGATCATAGCTACAGAAGAGATATTGCGTACATATCTTCAACTTGGGTTTAGTAGAAAAAATACAGTTGGACCAAGGGCTATATGTGGTGCTGAGATGTTCAGACTTCCCTCCATGACACTCGCTGATTTCAGTGAACAAGTGAATAAAGATGACCCTCAGTTGAAGAACAGCATGTGCACTATGATGACACCAGTGAGAAGCTCAAAACAGTACTGGTTTAGGCAGTGCTCCAACCTAGCTGAAATGGATGAGTAATGTGGACCGGCTACAATGTTTGTCACACTGTCATGTGCTGAATGCTTTTGGCCTGACCTGAGAGAGATTTTAGCAACAGTGAATGATGATTTGAAACACATTAAAAATATGTAAATTGGAGAGCTCTGTGTACTGGATATTGTTTCTGTCAGAGAGCATTTTATGTAGGAAGTCATAAACCAAAGGTACGGTCCCTTTGGTGATGTTGAACACTATTATTGGCACTTAGAGTATCGGCAGAGAGGCGCCCTTCGCATTCATATGAAACTCTGGATTAAAAATGCCATTATAATGGGGGATGCTGACAATGACCACAAATGCACAACATATTGCTTAATAGTCATGAAAGCTGGCCAAATGATTATCAGAAAGTGTCGCTATGGATATGCCAGGAAGGAGTTCAAACAATTACAATTGCCGGGCCTGGAAGAAAGCATAAAATCAAGGGCCAGCAACAGGAGAACTCAAGATATTTACCAATTAAAATATATTGAGAATGAACTGTATATCAATGACTACAATACACCTTGTCTGCTGCTCCGGCAAGCACATATAGATGTTCAATACATTGTGGAAACAAGCATGGTCTTAAATAGATATGTGACGAGCTATCAAACCAAATGTGAGAGAAATGAAGCCGATGGCATATGGGGGCTTTTAGACAAATCTATGTCTATATATGGCAAGCGCAACAGTGCACGCCTACAGCCGATTGGAAAGAGAGTTATGGAAAGCTATGAAGACGCTGACAACCTCATTGGTCACTCCATATTTGGCTTTTCCGATGCTGTGATTTGGGTAGGTGTTGACATTAAAAACCCGACCACTACGAGAAGATGTAGATCAACTACATCCTGATGACACAAATATCTACCATGATAATCTGGTCGAGACATACTACCCAAATGAGCCCAACTCAATCGAAAATGTAAGCCTCTATGAAGTAGCCAGAAAATACAAAAGGGAAGCTGGTAGAGCGCAAAATGATGAGCAAAAAACAGCTTGAATTAAATAATAATAAAGGGATATTGAGAACATAACAAAAGAAGTGGTTGTTAAATCTTTTAATGTGAGACTCACGCCGGCCACTAAAGAAACGTATTGCTATAATGTAATTATGCTATACGAGACATGGATAATTGAATCTGACTTGCTATGAAGACAGCTGTGCTATCCGCTTGCTGTCATGGATGCACGCAACAATTCGAGTGAGAATTGAGCAAGCTATGGAATATGCAGCCCGGTTGAAAGCCCAGACTGAACAAGAGATCAATAGTCACAAGGCTGATAGTAAGCGTGAAAATGCTTGCATCACAAAATCTCGCTCAAAGAGACGTGAGAAGTGACAAATTGGATAAAGAAGAGTCACAACTCAATATCCAGTGTCATATATGAAGAAGTCATTGACAAGATAAAGAGCCAATAATCTTGTTTTAACTCCAGAACTCTGCCCAAATGTCAGTGCAATGAATGTGATTATTTGCATCTTCTCACATCTACCTAGGACAGGTAATAAAGTTAGAGAAAGACCATGAGAGCGAAATAAAATCACGCAAAACGATAGGTTGGAAAGCATTCTGCACGAATAGAGACATTCTAAAGAGCACCTTGCCAAGGTGCTCAAAGCGTAAAGTATACAGCGGTTGCATAATACAGCCATAACTTAAGGATGCGAAACATCGGGATTAATAAAAACGAGCTGAAAACCAACTCAGAATCGCACGGAGATAGAAAAAGACCAACATAGATCAGAGAGAGGACTAGAGTGGAGGACATTATACAAATAATTAAGCAGCAAACATTGAGATGGTCTGGTCATCTAGCAAGAAGAGATGGCAGTAGATGAGGGAAAAGACTAACCGATTGGTGCCCATGGGAAGTAAACGCAGTAGGAAAAGACCAGACACAAGATGGAGGGATTAGATAGAAAGGTTTGCCGGGAAGACGTGACAGAGATTAGCACACTCTAGGTTGTCTTGTAAGTAGATGGGAAAGGCCTTTGTCCAGAAGTGGACCCATGACGGCTGATGATTATGATGAAGTTCATTTAAGGAGTGGGAGGTACAGGGAAAGTCTCCTATTTGAGGTGCTTGCAGATAGAGTGATGCTAAACTATGGCCAAAACAGTGTGGCCATTGCTGCGCCAACAGGCATAGCTACACGAAATAGTGATGGTGTCACGCTGTACAGTTTGCTAGAATTGCAAGTCCAGCATGGAGTCTAAGCAAATCTGATCTTAAAGGATTGAGACTTAAGCTAAAAAATGCAAGACTGCTAACCATAGATGGAATCAGCAAAGTCAGCAATGTGTTTCTGACTTTCATACACATGCGCTGTCAAGAGATATTTCATATCAATCCCCCTTTGGGATGATGAATGTATTGGTGTTTGGAGATGTATTTCTGCTCCCACGATTGATTGACATGTATTTGAGAAGATTACATCACAAGAAGCCAGAAAATCTGCTATAGGTATTAGTGACCATTTCCCCATGACATTCTTCTGCTATGCCGAACTACTGAAAAACTCGCGGCAAGAATATGATCGAGAGGGATTCATCGGTATGCTTTACGATATCCGGATTAGTGAAATCGGCATGATGGAACTTGAATCGCGCAAATTAGTTGGCAACAGACACGCCACCACTGAAGAAACTGCAATCAAGGTGTTAGCGCTTAACACTATCAACACATCAGAACTATTTATCTGTATATTCCCTCTAAATGAGCAAGTTGGTGAGCTCAATGAGGGGATTTTGAAGCGCAACAGCATCAGATCCGTTGAAACCAATGCAGTTGACAGCAATTCAAGAGTAGTTGGCAGGGAAAAACACACTGCAAAGTCAAACTCAAAACAGAAGAAACGGAAAGCCTCAGACCCTGGTTGCCTAGAGGACAGAGTCAAGATTGGAGTGGGTGCCAGACGGAACATCGATGTTTTCTAAGTGACTGTGCAATGGCGAAGTGGGAACTGTCTCTTCATCCACCTACACTCAAGGCCAGTGCAATGTGTTTGTACAATTAGATTATTCAGAAAAAAGCCAAACTACAAAGATTGACATGGTTGGAAAATAGGAATATTTGTCACCAGAAAACAGCTCCCGCTGACCCTTGCCTGGGCAATTGCGGTCCAGGGTCTTACTGGGCTCTCAATTCTCATATTCAATGCCATACCTGGCATTGTCATGAGCAAACGAACTGAAAAGTGTATACCTTACAGATTTTGACCCCAGGGTGTTGATGCTGTCTACCAAAGATTATTGGAATCAATACCAACAACTTAGAGCCAGCATTTACTTGCCAAGCCCCCCCCCCCACACACCCGTGCAGACAGACCCACATAGCCATTTAAAACGGCTACTACCATGCCATAAAGAGCCTCAAATTGACTGGAAATAACTCACGATCCTATCAGTCAACCTCCTGTCAAAAAGCTAAAACTCCCAGTGATCATAAACCCAGTATTCAGCTCATCAATGTGAAAAACGTACGCTATGTCATTTCAATGATACACGTTATAAACCACATGCCAATACTGACTGAGATCATAATTAACGCCAGAGGCAGCAACCCAGTCATGTCAGAGTTGGCTAATGTATTACAGCCTGACCGAAACAATGTTTGCACTCTCAGTAGAATACGAGACCAACATGGTGGCCTATACGAGGTGTACAGCAACGTGCAACAGAAAGTGGCCTATGAGTGTTGGGACCACCTATTCGAATTATGCTCTGTCGAAACTCAAAATTTATTCCAATTCCAGGCCAAGCACAGTTACAAGTTCTCAAAAGTGCATGAGAGACACTGCACTTCCTTTAGAAACATTGAACAATGCAACTGCACCACTCATCCTGGATGCGGAACACAAACTGCGAAACAGCCTGAATTGGATCATCGCCTGACATTTTCCCCTTTGATAGGCAAGCAGCAGTTCGAAAGATCGCTTCAACAAACAATATTAAAAATTGATATGAATTACGATATTTGCGGAGTCAGTGAACAGCTGGACAGAATTCAGTACATCATATCTGATTCTATGCAATATTGCGTAGCTTTTATCTATAGATTTGACAATGCCCAAATGAGAATTGACGCTGATATCAGAATTTTCAGCGCTCTAAAACAAAAGATATATGGGAATAACTCCGGCCTGGTTGCAGCTGTGATGCACACGCTGGAGACACATTATTCAGGCCATTACACATGCTCAATACCGCCAAATGAAGCGTGAATGGAGATTAGTGACAAAATAGTCTCTAAAATACACAGCATATTCCCCACAATGCTCCTCCAAAATTGTGATCCTGTTCTTTAAAAGAATATGAGAAACAAGCTGTGCAGTAAAATGAAGACAAACGTTTCAAATTAGTGGTATTTGTAGAAGAATGTATATAAAAGAATGGAAATATTTTAGAAGAATGTGAAATAAAAAAAGCATTATTTATAGAAAAACTGTGACGACGGTGCGAACCGCGAGATCGAACCGGAGTCTTCTACCCAGTCACAGCCGAAGAGACTTCATGTGGCCGCGTTATTAGAACATCCGGGCTCCCCGCTCATGTTTTGCTGCGCCAGACACTTCGAATGCTGGAACTTGAATCATTCCTTAGTAGGATATACGTGGCCGATCATGAGGAGTGAGAATAATTCGCTTTTGGCTGCGGTCTGACGAACGTTGTTGGTGTAGAGTGATTCGAGAGAAAGTTCCCTCCGAAGAGGTGTTCTGTGAAAGAGACTTTGTGCCCTGCTTTAAAGAGACCTTTCTAGTACATTAAACATTAGGCTGTATTTAGTCTTCTTTTGTTAGTGAGATTGAACAATGCTGTGGCCTCAATAGATGACAGCCTGCATTCGTTGCTTAGTCATTGAATGTCAACTTCACTGTAGGGAACTTAGGCCATACTGAACAAATTTGTACCTTTAGCCTTAATCAGATGAAAGCCTTCAGGCGTTGCAATAGTGGGTTGTTTTCTTGTACAATCTTAGAGGAATTCTTATTCTAGATAGTGCCTCACGCCAGTGATCCATGTCGTCGTCATGTGAGGCTGGTGATTCTGGCATGCTGATTTACTGTTAGTTTTATGTTCATGCAAAAATTAGCAGAGAGATCACTATGATGAAATTAAAATATTTTAATTGTCTACCTAGAAGTTATAAATGGCATCTTTAAAAAATCAGAAAATCTGAAGGAAAACAGGACCAGTAAGACAAATGTGTACCTACACTGAACAAGAATATTTTAACACAAAACAGACGAAAAAATATTTATGCAGTACAAAGTTTAGTTACATGTGGGTATTGCCACTATAAATAGCTATTATGTGCCACTGCTTTAATATTTATTTATCTATTTTCAGAATATTTTAATATAAAATAATAAAATAATAATATTTAATATAAGAATTATATTAATGCAGTGGCAGAATTACTTTTTGTAAAATAAGATTGTTCAATCTTGCGACTGCATTAATATCTTTTCGCCTAGTCTATGCTAAAATATTTAAAAGTTCTGTGATTTTTAAGTTTTCCCAATTATATTATCCGATTGTACAGTTACGCATTTCTCTTACTGGTATTTATGGATGGATACTTCCAGGACATATTTTCGTAAATGTTTTTCTGTCGAGGGCAAATGCATATCGCTTTTCCTCAAAGTAGAAAAGGAGGTGTATTCTGGTATGGATATGTACGAAGCTCTCAAATTGGTCTTCGAGAAAAGATTGCAAACCATCACGTTACGGTAAGCAAGGAAAGTAAGGTATGCTAGTGGAGTGCACTATGAGAATCAAAATTACGAGTCTAGCGAAGCATTCTATGAGACACTCTATGTTCTATGAGACACGACCGTTAACCATCGCAGTATGATAGATGCCGTTCTTGTGTAATTATCATTGGATATCGAGAAATCATTTTGATTTAAAAATAAAAACTGAAAATATTTTTTGTTTAGATTTGGCTGGTAATGAATCCAAATCAAATTATGACACATAATTAATTTGAGCAAGATGTTTTGACAAAGCATCTTTTTTTAAATCTGAATTTAGATTTCTCTCTCTCTTCTGTCCCCCTTCCCCGCTGTTCACTGTTAGACACTATATTCAAAATAATCTGATCAACACAAACGTTGAAACTGATTTTAAATACTATTTTACGCGTAACAACATCGATTTGTAGGTTGGCACTCAAGAAGTTAGAAACAATCTGCAAGTCTAAGAAGTGCGGGTGGCCTAACGTTTAGATGTACGGAAAATGGAATCAGTGAACAATTCACAATAACGCCCTTAGGAAAGGCATGAATCCATCTCTTCTCCTAAGCCATCGATAAATAGCAGGACTCTCTAGCTATGTTTGGTAACCGGTCTAGGAGATGGACAACTTTGATTTCAGACCAGGGAGTGGAGCCCATTTAAGGCGACTGGATCCCAACTTTGGCTTCTGTCCGGCAGCTCCTGCAGCTAAGCTGGTGCCAAACGTATCGCTCTCTGCTTCAGCGGGACCAAGTGAGACATTCTATCGACTCGCCATCCCAGGATCTCCATACACTTTTTACGTAGAAGAAAGCAACATGTAGTCCATTTGAAGTATAATCTCTGCAAATTTCTTTTTAGGAACAAGTAAACCAGATTACTTTCATTAAATCTAACTAGTTTTTACCGTCATCATAATTTTAGTTCATCCCATATTAATAACGATTGCAATGAACCAGATGTTTTCCTATAGCGAGAATAGTTCAAAGATTTGAATAATCTACTGGAGATGTTTGACCAAATAATCCCAGCAATAATTCTACATAGATGAACTTCATTGTTTTAAGTGAGTTATTAAGTAGTCATTCGAGACACTTGGCTGAGTAACATGTTTGCTGGCTGAGGGAGTTGCGTAATTCTCACCGGCCTCTCCGTTCCGAGCTCAGAGACAGGCCAGGACTTCGAATGCGGATTCCCGATTCCTGGTGCTGCACGATCTTCCAGCTTCCATTTCTTCCTATTTATCTTAGCGCAGGACTAAACTTAGCTTAGGAAACATCTATACTAGTGGTTCCCAAGCTTTTCATTACCAAGAAGCTCTTTTATTTAAGTGATTTTCCCATGGACACCATGCTTTTGAAAGATCTGCTTCCTCAACAATCTCACATACCCCAGGCTTTTGAGAGGTTTGTCTACTCAACAAGCTCATAGACCCAGGTGACACCTATTTAGACCCACAGAGACCTGTGAACCCCAGGTGGGGAACCCAGGTTGATCTATGCGTCTGTCTGGTGTTAAGAAGAGAGACTTACAGTTTTCCAATGCTGCATCAGTAGAGGAAGATTCTGGAAATCTAAGTAATTATAATATGTGCCATTAGTAGAGGAAGATACATCAATTATGGTTGAAATATCTCCTAATCGTGTTGTAACACGATATCGGTGTTAATTCAATGCAGATTTCCCAATAATACACCAGAGACTGAAAGGTTTCGACAAATCATTGCATTGCATGAGTGGCTACAGTTCTTATTTTGGTGTTTATACGACGGTCTCTTGATAAATTGATGATGTAAACATTACAGATATATTAATAAATAAGTTTGAAAGATCGAGAAATAAATGTTAAAATGTGGTGTGATCAGTTACCATATCTGTAATAAGTAGGGATTGGCAATTATTAAAGCATTATTGTACAGCAATACCTGGAATAGTTCAGTTTTGATTTGTGCAAGTTTTAATGTACGGTTATGGTTAAGGCCGTACAGACAAATAAAACTAGGTATAATCTGAAAAAAAAAACACTTTAAAAATAGAAAGACCTTGTACAGTGCGGTTTTGAACAGTACGGATCAATTTTGGAACGAATTAACCGCACTATTCAAGGTATTGACGTGTGTATAATTTAATACAAACTGCCTGTTGTCTTTACATTTAAATTAATTAAAGTCGATTGTTGGTGATTTTTAAATTTTCCTTTTTCTTTTCAAACCTTTTATTGACTGAATGAACGTGCAAGAAATAATTTCTGTAGTTACATGCAAGATAAAATGAATGAAATGCAATCAAATTAGAGAAAGTTACTTAAAACACATTCTGGAGACCAGGCTTAAGATCTGTATAAATATCAATGGTTGCTACGTAGAATCTAATAATTAAACTTCAGCTCGTGTTCTTTCATGCATTTAATAAAAGAATACATGTATTATGTTTCAGTATATATCTATACATATAAAAAGGCATATATTCAAATTAGTATGTTTATGTATATGGTTAGTTGTATGTTTCATTGACTGATTCCTGTCTTGTCCGCCACCTGGCACATCACAAAACTCATAATGAACTGCTCCACATGATATGCATTGTACAGCAGTGAAGGGGTTTGGAATATAATCGCCTGTTGTCATACGTAATAATGTTTCACGGCATCATAACAAGTGAGTTGTAAATGCTAAGTATTTTGAAGTTGTTAGAAATGTGATCGGCTGTTATTATGACAACAGACTTACGAAGCAAGAGAAGGCTCACTGTTAAGAAATATACAGTAATATATCTATTTGAAAGTTATTGAAAGAAATAAAGAAAGATTATTTCTGTTAGTGCGTGAATTGAAATAATACTGATTTATTATTATCTTTTTAGAAACAATAATTTAGTTATATAAAAGGTATTGCCCAGTATGTCTTTACTGTAGAATACGCTTCGTGTATATGACAACCCCTGCTTTATACTCTAATAGCCAAGTAAATGACGCAAGTTCTGTACCACACCATACATTAGGCTGATTTGGACTCTGGTAATTCGGGGAAGCAGTTGGTGTATTGGTTTAAACCAGTGGTTCTCAACCTTTTTGCCCATACTTCAGATTGTCTGATTCAAAAGGTGCATTCCAAATAATATCCATATCATATTGAAAATCCTTTATTTGTTCTACATTAGTACGTATACATATACTTAAATTATTTAAAAAATAGGAAAGTAATTTAACTATAGCAGCATTTCCAACAAATCAATATATAAACAGATTGAATTCTCCAATCCGTCGTCCCAATCTAACCCTATCTTGAGACACTAAAATTGACCCAAGGGTAAGAAACTTACTTCTGTTAAACTTTTCAACAATCATATTAGCAAGAGAAATTGGTGATTATGTGAAGTGTGAAAATATCGAAATGTTTTCAATGATTTTCACGAGATATATGGCAAGTGCGATACAGTATATGATATCATAGACTAGAAGACCAGTATATGATATCATAGACTAGAAGACCAGTATATGATATCATAAACTTGGCTGTGCGTAATACAGATGCTGGCATATCAATGTCGTTCTTCACCCAAAATGAATACAATAATGTTAGTTAACAATACCTTGCGTTAAATTGTCTGTGTAAACATACAGCAGCAACGAGAACGGGTAATACTTTCGTTGATATACATTCTGTTTGTGATGCGAGAGGCGAGGAGAAACTATTCATCATTTAGTCCTAATAAATGATGAATCCAATATATGTAGCAAGTAGTAATGAAATGCTGTGCATTACTTTCAGCCGATGAAACTCGCCAACTTGTGTTAAGCTTACTTGGTCTTCTAGTCTATGACTTTTGGTAGCATGCCTTGTTGGGGGTGATCAATTAAATAGTTTGAAAAAGGGGTGATCAATGAATAAGTTACTTCTCTCGCGTTTTGTTGGACAGTGATCACTAAACTAAGTTTTAAAAAACAAACTTGAATGCTGCCGGACACAAACTAAGAGATCAATTTAGCATAAACTTACATTGCAAATTGAACCCTCGACAAAATAACCTATTTTCTTCTGGACATAATAAGGAGTAAATGTTTAAATTTACAACCCATCTAGCTGGCCATTGGTGCGGTCTATATGCATGATATATACATACACACATACATAGCCAGCCTGCCAGCCGAACCAACTTAAAAACCTATTGACATATTTTATGAATGTTTTGGTTGACGGTTTCTAATATTTGGTTTGTGTATACCCATAACCACAATAAACCTACACAATGAAGTAGATTTAAGGTAAGTAACTTATAAGTGAGTTGCCTCAATTCAATTGCCTTTACAGGTTTGGTAAATGAGCAAATATTAAAATTATAAAAACGGTAAACATGGAATATTTGCGGAAGCAGTCAAAGAGATATCTTTCAAATAGAAATCGATGAAAGGTATGGAAGCAGCAACGGGAAATAGAATGAACGCCTAATAAGTAAATGAAAGAGAAGCAGACGACAGTATCGGGTTTTCAAAATATAAAACTAAGAAAGACAAAATCGTTGATAGATGCAGCAAAAACAAGTTCTAGGGGAGGTGGATGAAGATCAAAGAGGAATAGCAACGAGATCTTTGAATAGATACAATACATACAATACACAAGGTGGAACTACGTTCATTATGATGTTATGAATGTTAAAATTTTAAGAATTTTGAAGTTCTAGAATTTTAATATTTTATAACGTCTAGAACACTGAGACTGAAAGTATTTTTCATTTCCATAGTTTATCGAAATCTTTGAAGTTTTATAATCGCAGAGGAGGGAAAGACGTTGCGTGGGTTTCAGAAAGAAATGCAGCTGAAATTGGCTCCGAGGAAAGAATTAATGGGGGAAATGCAAAAGAAATGTGATTTGAATTTAAAATCGAAATCAAAACAGTTTGTTATTGACAGAATTGCATGAACGGGTGTTTTGGAAAGATATCTTTGATTTGTAAGGATCCGTTTCGCATGTAACTGATTTGTTACTTGATGCTTGTGTTGTTAACACGACGTTTTATATAGTTTTGAGAAGGGTCATTAACATTCAAATAGTTCTTCGAACGATTGAACTCCTTCTTGTTGATTATGTTGTTAACAAGACGTTTTCTATAGTTTTGAGAAGGGTCATTAACATTCAAGTAGTTTTTCGGACGATTGAACTCCTCCTTGTTGCTTGTGTTGTTAATACGACGTTTTCTATAGTTTTGAGAAGGGTCAGTAACATTCAAATAGTTCTTCGGACGATTAAACTCCGTTTTTAATTTCAAAGGAGGCAACCCTTAACAAAATCAAAGAGGCAGCTCATATCAACATGTCGACTGAATGCATTAGTCAGACAAATGGAGTTCAACCCGATTTGGCTTCCGCTGCACAGCAGTTCCAAACCCGACAATACAAGGGTAAAGAAACACCCGAATCCTACGCTATAACCTTTACCTCCTTTGAAATTTAAAAATTCTGTTTACTCCATCATATTGGGATATTACACATGAAGAAAGCTGAAGAATGGATCGGCCGAAACGTCGTGTTAACAACACAAACAACAAGAAGGAGTGCAATCAACCGAATAACTATTTGAATGGTAAAATACTTTTTAAAATTAATCAAATAAGTCAGAAAAAAAAGTATCTCGTTGATCCCCGAGGAGATAACATTCCTCCTCTAATATGATGTATTTCTTAGAAATATGCAAAACTTGAGGATACTGCTTTACATTCTATGGATGTGTTGAAAACATTTCATTAAGATAGAAAAAAGACATCCTTTGTAAGGTTTGCCTGGAAATAATAAACCCATTAACCTTTAAATTTTAATTTTAATTTTTGCCGGAACCCCTAAAGGCACAGTTAACATCAACAAATGCATTAGCTATCTATATTATGTAAATCAAATTTTAAAGTAATTCAGAATCCAAATGACCAACATAATGGGCACTTAACAACCGCTTTCTAAAGAATTCCTCGTTTAGGAGAAATATACATTTTGTTTTCTTTAAACTTAAACAAGATTTATGTATAATTTCTCTTAATTTTGTTTTCATTTTCGAATGGATATTTCATTTTTGAATGCTTTAAACCTTCAAAGAATGAAACACTAAAAAACCTTATCGATTTTCTTCTCGAAATTACATTTTGCGCATAAATAATAAAATTTCTAGTAATACACATGCAAGGTAAACACATGAGAAACTTGCTATAGATGCTTCCAACTGGTGCAATGGTATTGGGTAGGAAACTCTTTGGATACTCACGAGTCTCTTGTAACATAGACCAGGACAAACCAGAAATGGTTCATTGTGACACAATCTTCGACAAACTAGACATTCGTTGTATTGAGCTTCCAACAAGTAGCAAGTATACTGATCAGACCAACACACTAACGGCACAGGATTCCATATTTTACACGCGGGTTTCTCTTTGTTGTACCAGTAGTTTCACCGGTTTGTACATCCGAAGAAGGCCGTAAATTGGATCGGCCAAACATGTGTACTAGCAATAAAAACAGCAAAATGAATGTTCAATATGCAAATGGTTCTTCGGTCGATTGAACTGCTTCTTGTTATTTGTGTTGTGTTTCGGCCGATCCATTTTTCGGCCTTCTTCAGGTGTAAAATCCGAGTGTTATGGGTGAAACAGAAGTTATGTTTAAAGGGGATAACCCTTATAGCACATGACCTGGGTGTTTCCGTGTGTTTGTCTTGTCAGGTTTAGGTTTGTTGAGAAATGGAAGCCAAAACAAAAGGCACAGAAACACCCGGGCCATGTGCTATAAGGGCTACCCCCCCCTTTAAACACAACTTCTGTTTAACCCATCACACTCGGATTGTACACCTGATGTGAAGAAGGCCGAAGAATGGATCGGCCGAAACGTCGTATTTACAACACAAATAAAAAGAAGGAGTTCAATTGTCCGAAGAACCATTTAAATATCAAATACCCTTCTCAAAACTATAGAGAATGCACATGAAGACTGCTATAAAATTGACCGGCTGAAACGTTGTAGTAACAATAAATATAACAGAATGAATGAGTGCGATAGACCAAACAACTATTACAATATGTATGACAATGTGCAAAATTGAAAATCTTTTATACAGATTATGCACCTGAAGAAGGCCGTAAAAGGAACCGGTTGAAACATTGGTGTAATAGAAAGCACATTGGTATTTTCAAACTCCAGTCCAAGTCTGGAGTTGACTTTGTTTTGCTACCGTAACAAAAACAACAAGAACAGTCCTCACCAAAATTAGGGGTGTCAAAATTAACATGTCCGTGCATGATTTGAAATCACGACCTACTGATTAGTAGGCTGGCCTCTTACCGAGTGAGCTAAATTTATAAGATGTGTATATTGACGTAATGTATCTTACATGCAGGCAACGGCCTATTTCATTTTAATAAATATATACATTCATACTAAATAATATATGTGTTATAACTTCGTTTGTTTATCTACATACAAACGTTGCAGTAATCATCTTCAGTCGGAATAGAAGTTGGAGTGGAGTTTGACCCTGCAGCACCATCATCATCATAATCATCATCATCAGACTGTTCTTCTCCTGACGGAGGAAGCACCCCCGTGTCCCATCTCACGGATGTCTGGTGACATCGCGGTTTCTGGCGTAATCATGAAACAATATTTACCTTGAATGTACTGCCACCTAATGAGTAGAATTGCATCGGCCATTGTCAATAGACAGAGATGTGGTTACGTGATTGCATCATCGTGGCACACAAATAGGTTTTTGTGACAGTGTGCATATGGAAACCGAGGCAATTTTGGTATCCGTAATGTGTTTAGCTCTTTACAGCAGATAAAACCTTTTTGCTTCCCACTTGGTAACTTGAAAGAGTTATTTTTCTAGAAGACAAATTGGAGAGTGGAGACCAATTTAAAAACCTATTGGTCGTTTTTTTGTGACGTAATCAGAACAGGTCTGGTTAGTCACTCAATAGAAACCGTCACGTGACCAACATGTTTTGGCAGCATGTTGTGTTGGGGGTGATAAATTAAAACATTGCAAAAAGGCGTGATCAATGACTAATTTAATTCTCTCGCCTTTTGTTGGGTGGTAATCACTAAAAAAAAGAATTTTCAAAATGAAAAAAAAGCGTGAACACTCCCGGACACAAACTAAGGGATCAATATAGCATACACTTACATTGCAAATTGATCCCTCCACTAAAAAACCTTGGGGAGGGGGTATTTAACAAAAACAATATTACTGAAACGGCCTGAATATACGACACATAATATGGCCAGTCAGCCAGCCAGACCCAGTTAAAGACTGGAGAAAGGTATGTTGACGTTGGCTCTGTTGAAGTTGACAGTTTTGGTTGATGGTTTTTAATAGATTGGACGTTTTTTGTAACGTAATCAAAAACAGGGTTTCAGGTTAAATGTATGAAAATGAACCTTCTGGAGGCAAATCAGAAGCATAGATAATGGTTCTATTTTGGCGATATTCCTTCCACTCATGGCCCGTTATTTGCATAATTGTAATGCTGAAACAGTGTTCGCGTTATCTTTCTGGGGTGAAACTGCTTTAGAATGGTAAATGCATTTATGGGACTTTTTGTGAGAAAGCCTAAAATAGTGGAATTGTATTTTCTCTCTAATAAAGTATGAAAATGAGAAGCAAATTTTTCAATGATCTACACATATCATTGTTTGTTTGTTTTTTGCGCACGTGCGATAATTGGGAAGAATTCTGCACGGCAAATGGCCGCTACCCCATCTCTCTCTCTAATTCTCTAATACTCGCTTTCTCTCTCTCTCTCTCTCTCTCTCTCTCTCTCTCTCTCTCTCTCTTTCTCTCTCTCACACACACATACACACACACACACACACACAGATACCATCATCATCATCATCTTCATTATCATCAATCATTTCAGTTCCACTGCTGGGCAAAGACCTTTTCCAACTCCTTCCATGATGACTATGACACTGTTAATATCTGTCGTGTCTTACCAGCAAACCCTGTTATCGTATATCTCCATCTTTTGTCTGGCCTTCTCCTACTACGTTTTCTATCTCATTCAAACAAGAAAACACAATATGTTGAAAGTACATACACTTCTTAATAAAAGAAGCGATTTAATTTGGAAATGTAGACACCAAAACAAATACATACTAAAATAAGCTATAAAAGATAATAACTTCAATTATTAAAAACATACCAATAGTCTCGGTTCTTTATGAATGTTAT
>VCCN01003666.1:29919-45070 GCA_006491835.1 Architeuthis dux
GGGGGCAAACATCATATCACCCAGGTCTGTCAGCCCGTAACCCACACAGTCCAGATGTGACTTCTGGGTATTCGATGTGGTAAGGACGCTTGGAAAAGTGTGTGATGTCCCAAAGGGAGGTGTTTCAAAGGGGTCTACTGTGCCGGTCCCACAGGTATGCTGTTTTCTCGTTAGTGTTAAATGGACAGTGTTAAATGGACAGACCTGGGATAGACAGACAAGTAAGAGCTTTTAAAAGATCTCTTCAGCTGAATAATTAAGTTAAACATCTTGAAAACTTTGTTATCATCATTTAGTTTGACATACGATTTATTAAACTGTCACTGCTCGGAAGCAGGCTCGGATTAGATGTATACAGTTTATACTGGCAACAGTACAAATTATACCAAACATGTCTTAACTACAAATAAGTTCGCAATAAATTGGTCATTAATATAAAATAAACTTTATACTCAACGACAGAGACTTTGAAGTTTCTCACTGAAGGTGAAATCGTTAGCATTTCTGAGCGATCGATCGTCTTACGTTGGAAATTAGATTTACACTAAGTGCTACTATTCGGCTTAACACTATTTCTCCAGGCTATAAGTGTATCCATTCTAAAGATCTGGAAGTAGTTCTGAGATGTCGACACTATTGTATAAGAGATTTCGTCCAGGCAATACTCGACCCCCTCCAACCCAAGCAAATTGCTCTCAGCAGATGAGGTGGACAGTTCTCACTTTAAAAAAACCTAGCAATGATCTTAAGAAAGAAATCGATATGGATAAGATGTGGTTCAGGCAATGGGCTTCGATCTTGTACAAAATTGTGTAGCGATCACAGTGATGGTATTTTTAGACGGGTTATTGCTATACTGTTTTACCCCGGTATCCGAAAGTAACACGTTACTATATCAACATTTCGTGAGTCGAAATGGCGTACAGCGAGGAAGCAATTACCATGGATTATAATGTGAAAGATTCTGTGCGTCACAGACTGAAAGGAATGCTGATGATGGTATGTTAGGCTGAATCATCGGAGTTTGGGAGTGGAAGGAGGTACAGAAGACTGAATTATAAGAGAGGGGGTGAGAGGGTGTGTGCTGCCTCTATTTCCGCTTTTATTTTCGTAATAGTGAAAAAGTGATGTAAAGCGGACTTTCGAAAAGCAGGGGACTACCTATACTTGTAAACGTCCAGACTTTTCTTTTATTTCTCTCCAGACTCGCTTAGCAAATTCGTGGCATAACAAACAATTCTTCAATTATAATCTTGACAATTTAATAACGAAAGGACTTACGATTATTTGATCAGGTATTTATCAAGATGACAGATTAATGGGTTTTTTTGTTACTCTAGTTTATCAGTACCTTTTTTAGAAACCGTCAACGAAAACTGTCTCAAAAACTGTCAGCATAGGTTTCTTCAGTTTGTAAGCTGGTCTGGCTGGCTATGTAGCGATGTATGATTTACGTGTACAGACTGCACCAATGGAGCTAGAGGGCTGAACATTTACTCCTTATTCCGTTTTCTTTAATTCTTCCCCAAAGGGTTTCTAATCGGGGTTCAATTTACAATGTTAGTGTATGCTAAAATGGTCCCTTAGTTTGTTTTTTGTTGTTGAAGGTTTTGGACTTGTTCACTGATCATGGCCCGACAAAAGTTGAGAGAAGTGATTTATCAATTGATCACCCATTTCTTTACAATTCTTTAAATTTATCACCCCCAACAAGACATGCTGCCAAAAGACGTTGGTCACGCGACAGTTTCTATAGTGTGACTAACCAGACCTGTTTTTTTCTTTCTCCAATCAAACTGGTCTTGTGAGTAGCCTCAATATTTGGTCGAAATTTAAATCGTACAAATACAAGACTTCTCCATAATGTAGAACATATTAGACATCCCGAAGAAGTAAAAAGTATCTTCACAATATGGAACAAATTTATCTATAACTTTTACTCAGTCATTTAATCCTCACTATATGTATTTGCTAACCCTAACCCTGTCACGAGGCAGCTGATGGAGATTACAGAACTGTACTGAAGACTATATGGGAACGTAAATGGGACGCTGAGGCAAGTCTGCATGGGGCTATGGCACCACAGCCCTGGGCAGGCAATTTCCTCCTTTAATACTAAATGGCTGGGTACTTTCCGGACAGACCTCGTATTATGCCTTTTGCTACGGCTATGTTAGTGAAAAATAAGTTTTTATTGACTTTATATTCCAACTAAAGAATGGAATAATGTATCTAAACATTATAGAAACCCAGTCCAAGACGGAAGCTGGAGTTGACTTCGATTTCCCACCATAACAGCTAGAACAAGAACAATCGTCACCTAATTTAGGGGATGCAACCCTTCACTGATTGCATTTCCAATATTAAAATATTTGCAGATGCAATCAGTGAAGAGTTGCCTCCCCTAGAATGAGTGGAATTTGACCCTGCAGCAGCCAGGCTTGTTTTTCTTATAGTCCTCTTTATTTCCATATTCTGCATCTATTCTTCTGGTGCAAATCTAGCTCAGCGTGAGAGAAGAATCATCAGTCTCTTAACGTCCGTCGTTGGACATAGACCTTCCCGAAGATTCGTCGAATCTCTCTGTCGCAGTCCAATATCTCCCGAATCTGTCTAAAGCGGCACGCCATCTTATTTTCTGCCGGTCACACTTCCGCATATGATCTCTGGCGATCCAGGTTGTGAGTCGTGATGTCTGACATTCGTGCAACATGTCGTACCTATTGCTCTTTGAGTTTTCTAATGGATATTTTTGACATTTCTAACTCCTGTTCTTTTCTCTAATATACTGTGATGATGCCTTGTGACCTCTCCATGTCATGAACCTCTCTTGGGCACGTTGCATGGTTCTTAGTTTGAGAGCCAATCTTTTGGTTAGGTTCCATGTTACAGCTCCCTAGGTTACTATCGGGAGGATGCATTGGTTGTAGGCCCTTCTTTTCAGAACTAATGGGATCTTTTAGTTCTTGCTTGTTGAGCGTGCTCTACCGAAAGCCTGCCAGCATAGAGTGATTCTTCGTTTGATTTCGTCTTCTTTTGGGGATTTCATAGAGAGTTGTTGTCCCAGGTAGATGTAGTGGTCTACTTTACATGAGTTAAATTATTGTTTTGTATCCAACTGACATTTATGTTTAGGCGTAGGCCTATAAACAATGCAATATTCAATTTCAAAGATGCTGGGTAAACTTTCAAGGTTTATTCTATGGAAACAAATAGCTTCTTCTCCTCTGGGAAATACAGACAAAAAGCAATGTAGTATGAAAAATAAATGTGATGTTTATTACTCTTGTCGTTAATGCATGGGAGAAACGAAAAGCTTGAATCAAGAACATTCTTTTTACTACCAGAGAAACTATTTTATTGTTTTGTCTGTGATTTCAAGGGGAAATAATTATTGGTCAATGTTTTTATTGCCTATAATAAGAGAAAACATCCGGTGTGGTCCCATGTATAGCACCATTAAATATCTGTGGTTGATTTAATATCTTCGGTGCCAACTAAATTTGTTATTCTTTTTTTATTATTTTTATTTTTTACTTTTTTATAAATTTAATTTTTTTTTTGGCACTTAACAATAAATGTAGCTAAAACAGCCTTTTGGCATTGAAGTTAATAATTAGTACACGCTTTTCTTTAAAGAAATAGGAAATGCAAAGTTCAAAACGTGATATTTCATGGCCACAAGAAAAGCCAGTAATCACCAGGTTTCGTCTGTAAAATATTCACTAAAACATGTAATTATTTCCTGCAGTTTTTTGAGATTGTGGCACCTGGACAAGATCGATCTCAGTTTGATTGCAATTTATTTGCCAAAATCTATTCCCGTCGAGGTCTAAAGTACTTTATTTTCCACAAAACAATGTTTACGGTCCACGGCCCATCGATCACAATTGAGTGATGGTCTGGGAATTCTTTGGCCGATTTTATTTCATGCTTGAAATAAAATAGTATGCTATATATTTCGTTCAGAGGTCATACACAGAAGTTCAATACTGTTTTTCCTTCTATGATTAGGTATTATAATCAGTGGAATATTTCGAAGAATTAGGGTTAGTTGATGATTTTTAAAAGTAGCGTCTTCGCCGCTGGGAAATAAGGGGAAGGGTAATGTATTATAAAACATAAATGTTATGATAATTGCAGCTGTCGTTAATGAATTGGAAAAGCTAAAAAATTGAACATTAGAATTAGGAACATCCTTTACTACCAGATGAATTATGGTAGTGTGTTCTGCATGATTTCAATGGGGAGATAGTTATTGGTCAATATGTTTTCATCGCCTATAATTAGAGAAAATGGCATCTCTGTGTTGTCCCGTCATCATCATCATCAGCCGTCATATGTCCACTGCTGGACGAAGGCCTTTCCCATCTCCTTCCAAGACGACCTAGAGTGTGATAACCTCTGCCACGTATTACCGGCAATTCTTTTCTATTTCATCCCTCCACCATGTGTCTGGTCTTTTCCTACTGCGTTTAGTGTCCCATCTACACCAATCGGTTAGTCTCTTTCCCCATCTATTGTTATAAATGTTATGATAAATGCAGCTGTCGTTAATGAATTGGAAACACTAGAAAGTCAAGATTAGAATTAACAAAATCTTTTACTACCAGATAAATTATTATAGTGTGTTCTCCATGATTTCAAAGGAGAGATAATTATTGGTCAATATATTGTTATTGCCTATAATTAGTGAAAATGGCCTCTCCGTGTTGGACCATGTATAGTACTATAAAACATGCGTTCGATTTAATCTTTAACCTTCAGTGCCAACGATTTTTAAAGATTTGTATTCTATTATTATTATTTTTATAGCTATCTACAACGTCCTTTGGTGCTGAAGGTATCAATTACTACACATCTTTCTATAAGGAATAGGAAAAGCGATTAGGTGTCTCTAACCAGGGGAATATTTCGAAGATGTAGGGTTAGTTCATAAGTGTTATTCTGAGAAAAAATATAGCGCCATCGCTGCTCGGAAATGCGGTAGTTGAAAAGTAATTTATTATAATAATTAAATGCCATGATAATTAGAATTGCCGTTAATGAATTGGAAAAGCTAAAAGGTGAGAATTTCAATAAAGAACTTTTTTTACTTCTAGAAAGATTCTTCTTTTGTTTTGTTTATGATTTCAAGGAGAAATGATTATTGGTTAATATGTGTTCATTGCTTATAATTAGAGAAAATGACATCTTCGCGTTAATTGTCAAACTCCAGGACAAAGTCAGGAGATGACTTTGTTTACCTACCGTAACAAGAATAATCCTCACCAAATTCTGGGGTGTAAACCGATATGTAAAATCCCCATTTCCCTACCGTGATTTGAACTCACAACCTGGTGATCGCTTGCCGGGCTTTTTACTGACTGAGCTAAATTGATAAGCCTTATATATTAAGAAACGCATTTTTAATTCTTTTAATTTATTATATATACAATAGAAAAGTTGCAATAAACATCTTCAGTCGGAATAGAAGTTGGAGTGGAGTTTGACCCTGCAGCAGCCAGGCTTATTTTATTCTTTTTTTTCATCTTTATTTTTCATTTCTTAATCTTTAATTTCTATTTTTATTTATTCATTTTTTAAATTCTTAACAGGTAAAGTAGCTGCCACATCGTTTAGTGCCGGAGGTAATAATTACGAAACATTCTTCTAGAAAACACAAATAATAAAAACAAGGTCGGAAACGGAATATTTATTGGCTACAAGAAATACCAGAAATCATCAGGCTTCGTCTGTAAAATATTCACTGAAACATGTAATTATTTCCAGTATATTCCTGACATTTGTAATACCTGGACAAGATCGATCTCAATGCGATTGCAGTGTGTTCTCCAAAAGCTGTTTTCTATTTCTATTTCTATTGTTTTGTTTAACGGCACATCGACCCTTGGTGGTTCATTTAGTGCCGAATTCAGTAGGGCAGGGGGGATCCCATGTCCCCGTGACTTGAGGGGGGATAATTTCTTTATTCGCCTCCCCACGGCGGCAAATTATGACATGAAGTCTTTTTAATGTGTAGGCAGAGGGGTGGAGATCCCATGTCCCCGTAACTAGAGACGGCAGAATTTATTTATTCGCCTCCCCACGGCGGAAAATATGACATGAAGTCTTTTTAATGTGGGGTCCTGCACGCGAACGTAGATATCCCATGTCCCCGTGACTAAAGAGTTGAGGGGGAGGAGAATCCCAAATCCCTGTCACTGAGATAAATGCCACGAGGACCAGGATAAGGGCGGGGGGGTCCCAAAAGCTTCTCAGGACGAATCCTGAGCATGCTAATGGTGATCGCCTCCCGACCAGCTGGCCAAGATATCCTGTGCAATTTCTACCAGGACCCCCGAAGGGCCGTGGTTCTCTGAACTTCGAAGCCATGGCGGTTTCGAAGAACATATTCTCTTTATTCGCCTCCCCCGGCGGCAAATTGTGACATGAAGTCTTTTTTAATGTGGGGTCCTGCACACGAACGTGCAGGCAGATGGGTGGAGATCCCATGTCCCCGTGACTAGAGACTTGAGTGAGGAGAATCCCAAATCCCTGTCATTGAGACAAATGCACGAGGACCAGGATAAGGTAAGGGGTGGGGATCCCGTATCCACGTGACTAGAGACTTGAGGGGGGAGAATCCCAAATCCCTGAGACAAATGCCACGAGGACCGGGATAGGTCAAAACCTTCTCGGGACGAATCCCGAGCGTGCTAATAGTGATGGCCTCACGACCAGCTAGCCAAGATATCCTGTGCAAATTCTCCCAGGTATCCGAAGATACCCGAGCATGCCACGAGGACACCCGAAGGGCCGTGGTTCTCTGAACTTCGAGGCCATGGCATTTTCGAGGCACAAATACTCCACTTTGATCCTAGCCACAGCCAAGATATCCTGCGCAACTTCTCCCAGGACGATACCCGATCATGCCACAAGGACCCCCGAAGGACCGCGGTTCTCGGAATTGTTTTATTCGCCTCCCCACGGCGACATGAAGTCTTTTTAATGTGGGATCGGCTTGCACGCGAACGTGCAGGGTGTGTGTGGAGATCCCATGTCCCCGTGCCTAGAGACCTGAGGGGGGAGAATCCCAAATCCCTGTCGCTGAGACGAATGCCACTAGGACCGGGATGGGTCCAAAAGCTCCTCAGGACGGATCCCGAGTGTGCTAATGGGGATCGCGACCAGCTGACCAAGATATCCTGTGCAACTTCTCCCGGGACGATACCCGAGCATGCCACAGGGCCCCCGAAGGGCCGTGTTTCTCCGAACTCCGAGGCCATGGCGGTTTCGAAGTACTACATTTCCCCCCCCCCCAACACACTGTTTATGGTTCACGACTGATAGAAAAATGCTAAAAGTAACTTCACTAGTTTACAGATGTTGCTGAATTATCAATGGATTTCGCGATCATTTATGGTTCCTTTATCTATAATAGTAAACAGTATTTTATAGATTTCAATCTGGGATCATGTACAGGAGTTCAATTACTCTTCAGTGTCCAAGCGAGTTTCTATGATTAGACGTAGGACTATAAGCATTGTAATGCAGGGTACATTTTGAAGGTTTATTCTAAGAGAAAAGTAGCCGCTTGTAAATACGGTAGATAAAAAAAAACTATCTTTCATGGATATTAAATGCGCAGATAATTAGAATTGTCGTTAATGAATTGGAAAAGCTATAAAGTGAGAATTTCAATCAAGAACATTTTTTACTACCAGAGAAATGTCTTCTTTTCTTTTGTTTATGATTTCAAGGGAGAAATAATTATTGATCAATATGTTTTCATGGCCTCTTCGTGTTGTCATCATCAATAGTCGTCATATTGTCCACTGCTTGACAAAGGCCTTTCCCATCTCCTTCCATGACGACCTAGATTGTACTAACCTCTGCCCCGTATTACCGGCGATTATTTTCTATTTCATCCCTCCATCTTGTGTCTGGTTTTTTCCTACTGCGTTTACTGTCCCATCGACACCAATCGGTTAGTCTCTTTCCCCATCTATTGTCATCTCTTCTTGCTAGGTGGTCAGCCCATCTCCATATTAGCTGTTTAATTATTTGTATAATATCCTTCACTCGAGTCCTCCCTCTTATCCGAGCTGATCTTTCCCTATCTCTTAGAGTTATTCCTAGCATTGCTCTTTCCATGACTCTGTGCTATTCTAAGTTGGTTTTCAGCTCGTTTTGTTAATTTCCACGTCTCGCATTGTATGTATACTTTGCGCTTTAAGCACATCGGCAAGGTGCTCTTCAACATGTCTCTATTCATACCGAATGCTTCCCAACCTATCGTTATGCGTCGTTTTATTTCGCTACACGGACACTGTTAAATATTCGTGTTTGATTTAATATCTTCAGTGGCAACGATTCAAAAACAAATGTTATCCTTTTATTGGGACGTGCAGAGTGCCTAAACGAGTCAATGGCACGGAAAATGGATTCGGCGAGTCCAGTTCAAACTCCGGCTGGGACAAATTGTGTTCACTTTGCACGAATGCCATTGGATAAGGCGTGAATCTTTCTCTCCCCTAGCTATGGGTAAAATACTGCACAGTGAAGTGAGTGACGCCACTTCGGTTGCTTGTCGCCTCTAAGTATAATTCACATATTGCAAACAAGCCGAGTATGTAGTAATTGGATATGTGGAACCGAAGCAGGAACGGATGAAGCTGTAGCCAGCGTAAGAGCACTACCTACTTTTTCATTCTTTTATTTTCATTTTTATTTGTTATTCTTTTTTTTGTTGTATCGTTTTTCTCTGGCGCTTTACAATTACTACACGTTTTCCTTTAACAAATAGGAAATGCAAAGTTGAAAACAGAATATTTATTGGCTACAAGAAAGAAAAACAGAAATCACCAGGTTCCATCTGTAAAATATTCACTAAAACATATAATTATTTCCTGCATATTTTGGAGATTGTGGCACCTGTACAAGATCGATCTCAGTTTGATTGTATTGTGTTTGCCAAAAGCTGTTCTCAACTTCATTTACCCCAACACACTGTTTACGATTCACGGCCCATCGATCACAATTGAGTGATGGTCTGGGAATGCTTCGTCGGTTTTTATTTCATGCTTGAAATAAAATAGTATTTTATATATTTCATTCTGAGGTCACATAAAGAAGTTAAATATTGTTTTTTTCTTCTATGATTAGGTGTTAGAATCAGTGGAATATTTCGAAGAATTAGGGTTAGTTCATGATTTAGCGTCCCCGCCGCTGAGAAATACGGGAAAGGTAATGTATTATAAAACATGTTATGATAATTGCAGCTGTCGTTAATAAATTGGAAAAGCTAAAAAGTGAACATTAGAATTAGGAAATCCTTTTACTACCAGATGAATTATTATAGTGTGTTCTCCATGATTTCAATGGGGAGATAGTTATTGGTCAATATTTTTCATTGTCTATAATTAGAGAAAATGGCCTCCTCGTGTCGTCGTCGTCGTCGTCGTCGTCATCATCATCAGCCGTCATATGTCCACTGCTGAACAAAGGCCTTTCCCATCTCCTTTCATGACGAACTAGATTGTGCTAACCTCTGCCACGTATTACCGGCAATTCTTTTCTATTTCATCCCTCCATCTTGTGACTGGTCTTCCTCTACTGCGTTTACTGTCCCATCGACACCAATCGGTTAGTCTCTTTCCCCATCTATTGTTATAAATGTTATGATAAATGCAGCTGTCGTTAATGAATTGGAAAAGATAAAACGTGAAAATTATAATTAGGAAAATCTTTTACTACCAGATGAATTATTATAGTGTGTTCTCCATGATTTCAAAGGAGAGATAGTTATTGGTCAATATTTTGTCATTGTCTATAATTAGAGAAAATTGCTTCTCCTTGTTGGACCATGTACAGTTCTATAAAACATGCCAACGATGTTTTAAAATGTGTATTCTTTTATTTTCATTTCTATTATTATGTTTTTATTTTTTAAATTATTTACCGGGTAAATTAGCTACAACGACCTTTGGTGCTGAAGGTATCATTTACTACACATTTTCTATAAAACATAGGAAAAGCGAAGTTCAAAACAGAACATTTAATGGCTACAAGAAAAAACAGTAATCACTATGTTTCGTCTGTAAAATAATTTTTAAAACTGGTCCCCAATCACAGGGCGGCAAAGCATGTGCCACTGGGCCGCGAGTAAACGATATAATTTTGCGGTATTTCTTTGTAAAATAAAAACAAGTTAATCTCCCTGGGTCTTAATGCTAAATCCATTAGAACAAAAACCCTTTTAGAAATTGAGTGTATTACCCACTTATAAATAATGTATAGTTGACTTATCACCTATAGTCTGGTCGTGATTAACACCCCCGTTGGTCGGTCCGCAAGTATATTGTCAATATTAAACAGGTCCACAGTGCAAAGAAGGTTGGGACCCCTGCTCTAAAGCCAGTAACTATCCTGCATATTGCGGACATTTTTAGTATCTGGAGAAGACCCGGAGAAGATTGATCTCAATGCGTTTGCAATGGGTCTGCCAAAAGCTATTCTCAACAAAGTAATTAATTTCCCCCAACACAATTGTTATTGTCCATGGCCTATAAATCTCGATTGAGTGATAGTCTATGAATGCTTCGGTCATTTTTATTTCATGCTTGAGATAAAATAGTATTTTATATATTTCATTCTGGGGTCATATACAACAGTTCAATATTGTTTTGTCTTCTATGATTAGGTGTTGGTCTCTAAGCAGTGTAATATTTCGAAGAATTAGGGTTAGTTTATACGATTCTTTAAGTTTTATTCTAAGAAGAAAATAGCGTATTAGCCGCTCAGAAAGTAATGGATTATAGAAATTAAATGTGAAGATAATTACAATTGTCGTTAATAAATTGGAAAAGCTAAAAAGTGAGAATTTCAATCAAGAACATTTTTTACTTCTCGAGAAATTGTTTCATTCATGATTTCAATGGAGAAATAATTATTGCTCAATATTGGGCATATTTAAAAAAAATATATTGTTATCCTTTTATTTTCATTTTTATTTCTTTTTATTTTAACCCATGAGAACCCAGACCCATTTCTACTTGAAGCAACATTATGTGGGATTCTGGGCAGGCAAATTGACACACAGTCACGTGACTGCACCAGTATGTTCATTAGATGTCACTTAGTACACTTCATGAGTTAAGATCAAGGATAAAATATGATATTATATAAGAGACTGTCCAGATAAATTAAATTGTATGTGACACTTAGTACACTTCATGAATTAAAATCAAGCATAAAATATAATAGTATATAAGAGACTGTGCAGATCAATTAAATTGTATATTCTTTCTTTGGCGCTTAACAGGTCAATTAGCAAAAACGTCCTTTGGCGCTGAAGGTCCTAATTACTAATTACGACACAGTCTTCTAAAATAAAATAAGAATAGTAAAGTTCAAAACAGAATATTTACTGGCTATGAGAAATCCCAGTAATCTCCAGATTTCGTCGGTAAACATCTTAATTAAGCTAGTGCGGGGCCTGGGGTATATGTTATAAAGGGGCCCTAAAATAAAAAGATATACACGTAAATACTTTACATTTATTACTTGCAAAGTAATTAAATCTTTTCATTTGCCATACAGCCATGTAATACGACAACTATGTTTGACATTTGAATAATAGTATTCGGTTTCATTTTGATCTTTCTTCAATGGTTATGATTCCAGTTTCAAATAGTCTCGTAATTCTGCGTTGTACATTATTAATCATTCCCATCAATCACTGTATTAAAATAATAAACCCAATTAAAGGTGATAATTCGCTAAAGTCACTAACCTTAAACACCCAGTCGTTCATGGAATTAGAAGGCAGTATAATCCTATCGTAATAGAGCAAGTACAGAATCGCAGAATAATCAGAATTGATAGCTTGCAAGCATTCACCGCGGGGTACTTGAACATGTGGAGCCCGTGGCACATGCTACTTTTGCTATATTCCCGCATTGTCTCTGAAATATTCTCTAAAACCAGTAACTATGCTGCATATTTCGGACATGTGTAGTAGCTGGACAAGATCGATCTCAATGCGATTGCAATGTGTTTGCCAAAAGCTATTCTCAACGAGGTCTAAAGCAGTTCATTTTCCCCAACACAACGTTTACGGTTCACGGCCCATCGATCCCGATTGAGTGATGGTTCTGGAAAGTTTCGGCCATTTTTATTTCATGCTTCAGGTCACTGGTTTAACGAGGGACTCTCAGTTCGAAGTGTTTCTCCGGAAATCGATCAACAAATGCTGGCCAAGCTCGTTACAAGTTTTACATCATGGTGCCAGGGAGAAACTCACCGTGACTTATGTGCAACATCTTTTACTCTAAATCTCTTTTCTTCAGAGTTTTGATCTTTTCTCATTAGTCCCAGCCAATAGCTAACGTCCAGAATTTTCAAAGTACAGAAGCATAAAATGAAAAGAAAAGTTGTATGTTTCCTTTTCTATCCGAATAGAAACCCATTTCGTGATATTCGCTTGGGGTCATATTTTAACGTCCATAAATGGTTTCCATCAATCTAAACTTCAGACAATAAGTATAAGATAGCTGATCAAACAAATTTCGCGAGGTGTTCATGTCAAAATGCTAATTCAATGAATATCAATTGAGTGCTTGATTTAGCAATGATGTTTTATTCATAATCTTGGCTCCTTCCATGATGTTACCACACATAGTAAATTCATTTCTGGTGACAGTAATTGTGTAAACATTATATTTGAGGCAAACATCCAATATGTCTTTCCTGGGTGCCAAAATTCAAATTATAAAAGCCTCGTCGAAGCTGGAGATGAGGAGGGTTTCCAGGTATTTGAGATACGTACCTATTTCGCCGCAGTGACCCGGCTGTCGGTTTTCGAGCCTTAGTAAAAGAAACGTGTTTTCTTCCATCGGTCCACATCACAATGAATAATTATAGCTATTACAGCTAACCGTTTTTTTGTTTGCTGAATGAATGTAAATAAAACAAATTAAAAGTCCCCAACACAACTTAACCTTTGCCCTGACTGACGAACCCTAAACCTTAACCCTAACCAGGGTTAAGGTTTAGGGTTCGTCAGTCAGTCAGTTATTATCTCGATAAGATAGCAATAACCAAGTTGGCGAAACGTCCTTAACATTTTTGTTTACACTTATTTAGAAAAGAACAAAAAGTACGGTGTAATAACTATGATTATTTAGTGTGGTGTTTGGGGTCTAACGAAAAAGACCCAAGAGTTTTACTGACAGGGTATTTTCAAATCGGGAAGTGTTATCAGTTTGAGAATTATTTTCTGATGAAAAATTACCCTAAAATGTTAAGTGAGCTGACAAAATTTTAAAATGTTTTAAATTCAAATTTGAACCCATTTAAAATTAAACTGACTTATTGTCAAACACATAATGTTATCGTTACTGTATATCACACATATCTCACAAAATGACCAACTGAAGATACATCTAACAGATGTAATAGGAGTTGGCATTTAAGTTGTGAGTATTTTAGAATGTTTTATACTTGTGTGGTAAGCTAGTTTCTGTTGATAGGTTGTTTTTAAACATGTTAATAGAACTTAGAGTTTCTTGCATTATATGAAATGGAGGTCCAATGTGATCTTGATGTTATACATCTATCTCTAATACCAGGGTGGTGTATTCGGTCTTCATTACTGTGATCTCTGTCTGTTCTTAGTGTTTTTTGTAGCATTTGTGTACTCTGTTTGCATTTCTTACGGTGAGTGTCTGTGTCCATCTCTATCATGTTGTGTGTTATCTTGTAAAGATGTATCAGGTCACTCCCCAGTCCTCTGTATTGTAGAGTGGGCAGATGTAGTAATGGCAGGTCTTTTACTTGTAGTTTGGTAGCGCTGGGGTTGACTTTCTTTTTCTACCGTAACAAACACAACAGAAACAATCCCCACCAAAATTAGGGGAGTAAAAATTAACACTCCCTACCGTGATTTGAAATCACGTCCAACTGATTGGTAGGCTGATCTCTTAGCACTTAGCTAAATTGACAAATCGAATATTCCTGAAGATTTATCTTACATATACATTAGGGCTTATTTCATTATAATGAATAAATACATTTATACTAAAAACACATAATCTGATATTTTTAAAATGTATTATATATACAGTACAAAGGTTGCAGCTGCCAGACTTGTAATAACTGAATTTGCTTCTAGCGGTTTGACTCCAGTCTGACCCATGACTTGAAAACGGTACATATGATGAGAATTAAGGAGCTTTAGCCCCTCAGGTACTCACTTACTCATTTCTTCTATCACTCTGTGCTAGAAATCATGTTATCATTTGCAACCAGAAAACTACAAACAGAAAAAGAAAACGTAGAAAACTACAAGATAAAACAGGTCTGGTTAGTCACTCAATAGAAACCGTCACATGACCGACGTCTTTTGGCAGCATGCCGTATTGGGGGTGATCAATTAAAACATTGGGAAAATAGGGTGATCAATGAATAGGTTACTTCTCTCGCCTTTTGTTGGGCAGTGATCACTAAACAATTACGAACTTTCAAAAGAACAAGTATAGACACTGACGAACTAATGAACCAATTTAGCATACACTTACACTGTTTTTAGGGAGGGGAATTTCGAAAAAGAAACAATTTCTTTTTCTAGATATAATAAGGAGTAGATGTTTAACTTTCCAGCCATCTAGCTCCATTGGTGCGGCCTATACGCGTGACACATATAGATAGCCAACTAGATCAACTTAAACTGAAGAAACCTATGCCGATGTTGACAGGTTTGGTTGATGGTTTCTAAAAGCAGAAAAAAACGTGGAAAACTACAAGAAAAATATTACAAAATACATCAGTTATTTTATTTTTAGATGCTCAGACATGTTTTATTGGAATCAATAACATCTTTTTTATTAACAGAGCAGTACCAAATCATGTTGTCTAGAGAGGCTGGTATATTTCTAAGATTTAGCCGGTCAATCTGGAGATAATTGAAATCTGATTGGGTTGGCTTGGGTTGAGGCAAGGCCGTCTCGAAATAATAACTTACGTTGTGCTCGACAAGGCCCGGTATATGATTATTCTACCAGAACTTGCTTTCATAACTATACATTACTCTTTATTTGGCATTTATTTCATACAATTCTGTGCATATAAAATCAGCGATACTCAAATAATTTCTAGATGATGATGATGA
>VCCN01003666.1:96234-112419 GCA_006491835.1 Architeuthis dux
ACACACACACACACATATATAAATTCAAAATCATATCTATAAATTATATTGGATTTCATGAATAATTCATGCTGAAGCGAAAATGGCCTGAGTGTTTTGTCTGAAAATAAAGAGAGACGATATATCATTCCCGAGAGCCATTCATATTTGTGATTCTTCAATTTCTTATTCATAGAGGCAATATGAAGAGAATGGCTTTGCGCACGTATTATTTTATAAGAGATGATATTTAAAGAAAGGTTTTCCACTTGATCGAAATCTGATTCAAGTTCATTTTACCATTTTACAAGTTGCGAACAAAATAGTTTTTTTTACCAATAATAGATAAAGATATTAAAGCAGAGAGAGCAATTAAACAAAGAAAACTCGACTGGCATCTGCTAGACTTAACTTAGAATACAACAATTCCCAAAATAACATTTATTTGTCTGGGAATGTACTCTGATATGCATACAAATTATTGATAACAAATTAGTCAGTACCGATTGTATAGATATTCAATCAGCTTAGTCTTGTACGCGGCAAAGTAGGTGATAAAGACGGGCTGAAGATTGTGTTGCTGCAATTTTTAAAACTGGGGTGGGTCTGTCGCCTTGGATTGAAAACACAGCTCTTAAAATCTCGGTTTCTTCCTCAGCTCGAATGTCCACCCATGGTGTCGGTGTGAAATACAGGACTACCACAGCAACCAAACTGGTCATCAGTAAATTCCGTATATGGATGACAAAGTATTCCTGCTTTTACGCGGAGATTTTATCTACATTGTACTTTTCTAACGGTATATAATTAATCCGAGATACAAGTCTTTTAAGTACGTTTGAAACAAAAGACTTGCTCGGAATATTTGGGGCTAGGAAACTCGCCAAATCCACAATAAGCTTTTAATTTGTTTCAGATTATCAAACCTTCTAACACTCTTCCTTCAAATACGAGCTTTTACTCAACGGTTCTGTGAGCTAAAGACGCCAAATGGCTTCCTGAACAAAAGATCGTGGAAAATAAGGTCCTTTATTCCCGATGGGGGGGGATTCCAAAAGATATGTGAAAGGTCCTGCGAGACACGAGAAACGCTGCTTAATTTGACAGATGAATAGATTGATCAATCTGTTTTGTGTTTCCCGAACATTTCGGTAGCACCCCGTATTCATATCATGTTGTTTTGGCTATGTATATCATCTTAGTATAATATTTTCGAAGCTAGACAACACATTTGTCTACTTTTAGGCCACGAATAACGTCGTCTACAAGATTTCCCACTCGTTATGGGCGTCCAAACACATTGAGTAACAATTGTTTTTTGTTGTGTTCCTTGGAAATTGTGTATAAATATCAAAACAAGAGGGTATCCCATATTTGAAATTGTTATCATTGGGCCGAGAACACTTTATATATTTATATATTGGAACTAAACATGTATACATTCCAACATTTTGCTAACAGATTTTCTTCGCTATGCTAAGATACAGCGTTCCTATAAAAATCTTCCGTAAACCGAAATGGCATAATGCGAAAAAGTAATTAACATTTATTCTATATCGGAACACTTTTGTTAGCCTTCCCAGACCTTGTGGTGTTGCCATGTTAGGCTGAGTCATCAGATGTTTCGGTGGTGAGTGGTATAGGATACTAGGGTGTGAGAGAGAGAGAGAGAGAGAGAGAGAGGGAGAGAGAGAGAGAGAGAGAGAGAGAGCGGGGCTAGTTGCGCTGTCTCTGTAACGGATCACTGCAAAACAAATGCTGAACGCTATTTGCGCTTCATGCGCTTTTTTCGTTAAAACAAAACAATAATGTAAATCGAACTGTTGAAAAGCTGGTGTATCTGTAAACTGTAATATTTGTGGACGCCTATAGTGAACAAGCTATTCTCATTGACTAATTCCCTAGAGGAATGAGTTCGAACCTCACAGTCGTGACAGATTAAGCTAAACTTATTAAATCACTCCAGCACCTCGCTCAATATTCAGCAGTGTACTCTTGAACAACATTACTAACATACAATTTTCACTATGGGCCCTACACATATGACCTTGTGTCGTACTAGTTACGCTTAAAATATCGATAATATATATCTGTTATGTTAACCTGCCGTGATGCTAGAGCTAGCGCAGAACTATTCGCTAATATACTGAGTTCGCTCCACACAGCGTGCCACAGTACTCTAGCTTTAGCAAATTACTGCGACATCCCGTGTAGGAGAACGTGGGGGTTTACTAACCACCATACGATCACGGCCACCACGAGGGAAATAGAGAGGGATAGCAGTCCCTCTGATAATCTCAGGGTGAGTTCAAAAGAGGCAGAGAGATAGTAGTCTCTGGCAGGGTCGCCATGAGGGAAAGTTTGTTGAGGGTTAGAGAGAGAGAGACGATCGGTTTTCCTCCGCGGGCTGCGGACTGCGATGATGATGATGGTCGCTCTTTGTCCGATCTGTCGCTGATGTCTCTCTGTCCGGTTCTGTCGCTGAAGCCAGGTTTCGCTGTGGAGGGAAATTCATTTTTGGGAAACAAAGAAAGAAAGAGACGACAAAATCCACGTATATTAGAAGTTTACGAATCTTTTATTTCCGTACCACGCTGGTCAATTTCTGGTCTGCGGATTTTGGCGAGGTACGGAAATTCTGTTGCATTGTCGTTGTTTAAAGGGGTCGGTCAGTTTTCAAGGACGGCTACTGCTACTGCTACTGATACTGGCACTGCTACGAAGCAGGGACCCTCGCGATCCCAGGCCGGGACCCTCGCGATCCCCCCTGCCTCCGGACCCCCACTAACTCTACTGCTACTGATCTGGCCTTTATACACCTAGATCTTAATTCCTCCCACTTTTCAAATCCCCAACGGTTTTTCGGTAACCTGATACCCCTCTTAGTCACGCAGGCAGCTCGACACAGATTCCAAATCTGACCACGTTCCTATGGTCACTGGAAATCTGATCCTATCTATTTCGCTACACCCGCAGGGGTTACCAAAGTAGTTTTGCAGACCATTATTGATATAGTGAATTCGATTCTCACTGGGGAACCCACAAATATGACCTTGTACTCTACTAAACTAAGTTTAGTATATCACATTCGATTGAACCCAAAGCTCGAGTGAATCCGAAAATAGATTATCTCTGTCCTTAATTAAAAACTAGAAAAATACACATTTTGGCTGGAAACCGAAGTTCAGAAATTCTTAAACCTTTTATCTGCCCACAAGAACATTCACAGATAATACACATATTTTTAGCTACATTGCTCGAAATAATCATCGTAATACGATATATATTGGTGGCACAGTATAAAACAGAACTGGTGTATACCAATATATAGTCTACTGGCTGAATTACCCGTCTACACTGGGAGTAATTAGAATGTATATATTGATTGTTACAAACAGATTGATTCAAAGAATGTGCGAAACTGAAGTATTAGGTAACAGCTAATATGGCCATATGTTGGGAAGAGAAGTTTACATGGTAAACAGTCTCACACTTTAGATGTCTCGGTTACAGAACTCTATTTAAGTTTGCAATGGGATTTTACTTATAAATGCATGTATACATATACATACGGCGTGTGTCAATAAAGAAACCGAACTTTTGAAACAGTGCGTCAATGTGATGTTTTAGCGTGCTCTTGAATGGGATATTATGTAACAGTGACCTTGCTCATTTGTATAAGACTTGAATCGCAGCTGGTTAGAACTACCATAACACGATTAGTTAGTGTTAATGTTAGTGTTGTTTCCGTCAGAGTCAAGTTATGAAAAAATATTGGATATATACAGTCCTGAAGTCTTAGAATGTTGGCGACAACAATATTCCGGTAGCTGTTGTATTTGTCTTGGCTTTTCTTTTGCTAGTGTCATTTCCATTTCGTCAAAACCCTTCCTATGGTCCAAACAGTACACATATTAAATTTGGTAGTTCTACATCAAACCATTTTCCAATGGCTAGAGGACAGAGAAACAAACTCTTCCCAATATATATTCTAATTTAGTCTTAGGTTCTGCAGAGTTGATTCATTGACTCAAATCGTATACCTGTTAGGTCGATGGTATCTACAAGAAGTCTTAAACTTCTTGTTGATCTTAGTGGCCGGATGTCTGCAGCAAAACCAACCGCTCTGCTTTGAAAGAGTCTAGACAAATTAATTTGCTGATGGAGTTTATTTGGAATAAAATGTTTTTCATCACTAAAGGAAGATGTAAGTAAGACGGCTTCCGAATAGAGAAAAACCGTTTTGGTTAGTCACTCAATAGAAACCGTCACGTGGCCAACGTATTTTGGTAGCATGCCGTGGTGAGGGTGATCAATTAAAAAATGGAAAAAAGGGCGTTTAATGAATAAATTACTTCTCTGGTCTTTGTTGGGCAGTGATCGCTAAATGGTCTGAATTTTCAAAAAGGAAATGTGAATGCTGCTGGCACAAACTAAGGGACCAATTTTGCATAAGCTTACATTGTAAAGTGAACCCCCATTAAAACAATATTATGGTGGCGGCCTGTACGCGTGATACATACCTACATGGCTAGCCAGCCAGACCCTACTTAAAAACTGAAGAAACCTATGTTGACAGTTTTGGTGACAGTTCTGGTTGACTGTTTCTAACAGATAAAAATATCTCTCATACCTTCGAGTTATAAGCATGCAAAATAAGTAATTTAATTAAAAGAGAAAGAAACCAAGAGAAAACGTATTGATTGTTACAAACAGATCGATTCAAAGAATGTGTGAAACTGAAGTATTAGGTAACTGTTAATATGGCCAGACATATCTTTAGTTTATATGTCAGCCTATGTTGGGAAGAGAAGTTTACATGGTAAACAGTCTCACACTTTAGATGTCTCGCTTACAGAACTCTATTCAGGTTCGCAATGTGATTTTACTTATACATTCATGTATACATATACATACGAGGTGTGTCAATAAAGTAACCGAACTTTAAGAACACTACGTCAATATGACGTTTTAGCGTGGTCTTGACTGAGATATTATGTAGTAGTGACCTGCATCATGCTACGTCAGTGTAAACGTGTGTGTAGGTGCGCTTGGCGTTTTCCCCCAGTCGAATAATGAAAGATCTTGAAGAGCAACGTGATCGTGTGAAATTATGTTTAAAATTAGGAAAAAAACGTTTTGGAGACTTTTTAATGTTGCAACAGGCCTATGGTGAGTCGTACCTAAATAAGTGGTACCAGCGTTTCAACTCGGGAAAAGATGTACCAAGGACGATGCCAAATCATATTGAGACGGTACGTGCTGTGATCCTGACTTTCCGTGTAGTTTCCGAAGAGGTAGGAATCCGTAAAAGTTCCTGCCACATGATTTTAAATGAAACACTGATGATGTATAGTGTTTCCACAAAATTCGTGCCGCGTCTGCTGACACATGAACAAGTTTTGGCGAAGAATGAGACAGCTTTTGCCCCCACAGCCGCACTACTCTCCGGATTTGGCCCCTGCCGTCATTTTTTGGCTCCCAAAGTTGAGATCCACCATGAAATATCGTTGATTTCAGACGATAGAAGAGATAGAAGATGCGCCTCGAGACCTACACACTATCACTCAGAGTTTGGAAAGCTTAAAGCAATACTTCTGTTGTTGAAGTAGTTCGATTCCTTTTTGGACACACCTAGTATATATGAACACACATGTGTATATCTTATGTGCATGTACATCGATACATTGACCTCTCCCTAATCTCGGCTTTGCTGATGTTTTCAAAGGAAAACGGAACGAAAACGGAGAAACTTGTTGATTGTTTCTTGACTATTGGCCATCAACGTAAAGACTTTAGAAACCGACAACCAAAACTGTCAACATAGGTTTCTTCAGTTTTTAGGTGGGTCTGGGTGGCTTTCTGATTGGCTATTTATGGTTGCATCGCACTTACAGGCCGCTACAAGACGGCTGAACATTTGAACAGTTAATCCTTATTATGTCTAGAAAGATCATTTTTTTAAATTCCCTCCTAAATAGACTTTTAGCCAGGGATTCAATTTGCGATCTAAATCCATGCTAAATTGGTCCCTTATTCATTGATCACCCCTTTTTACATTTTTAAAATTCTTTTAATTATTAGCCACCCACGTGGCATTCTGCGAAAAGACGTTGGTCAGGCGACGGTTTCTATTGAGTGACTTATGTCTAGTTTGTGGCCGACATTGTTCGCACTTGTTTTTTTTTGTTGAAACATCGGATCATTTTAGTGATCACCGCCCAACGGTAGGCGCGAGAAGTAATCTATTCATTTTTTTTAATTGATCACCCTAACACGACATGCTGCCAAAAGACGTTGGTCACGTGAATGTTTCTATTGAGTGACTAACCACGCTTGTTTTAATTTCGTGTTGTCTTGATATTTAAGTAGACAAAGATATCACACGAATTCTCCTTCGGGCGACACATTAACCTTTAAAACATCCGAGTATATACAAACAAATGTTATCTCGTGGTAAGACACCATACGCTTATCGCAAAGAACAGAGAATGAATAAAAAATAAATACTTTTATTTTCTAAAGTCATTGTCAAATTACCTACCGTTGCCAGTGTTCCGTATTTGCACTCGGATAGAAAATATGATTTCGAATGCTGAGTTTCAAGGCAAGCAGACATGCCCTCCTGATTTGGATGATTGGCGTTATATAATCTTTCTCATTTCCTCTCTTCGTCACATTAGATACTTTGCAAGGAACAACGGAATCGGCGTTAGAATTCTTGCTAAGGTTGCTTATGTTCACTTGGCACTTTACCCCTGGAAAAGACATGAAACCACATTATTAAAAACTAGAAAAATACACATTTTGACTGGACACCGAAGTTCAGAAATTCTTAAACCTTTCATCTGCCCACAAGTACATTCGCAGATAATACAAATATTTTTAGCCACATTGCTCGAAATAATCCTCCAATAGTGTAATACGGTACATATTGTAGACGCTATATCTGGAAAAAATTCCAAGTTCTTTTTACATCCAATTAAGTTTTAAAGGTGTGAGAAATACAAGCTGTTGAAGCTAAGATTCCGGCAATTTACACCCACACACACCCTCTTCTATAAAGGGACACACACAATTCAATCTTTGTTCAGTCCTGTATTCTGCTCCTTTTTATTGTGCATTCGAATTGCATTTGCTTCTTTTCAATTCAAATATCGTACGCCACATTATTTACCGTGTTATGCATTCACTTTATTATGATCTTCTTTGCCAACAACTAGACAGCAAAAGAAAGGAAGAACAATTCTTCGTTTCCACGCACAGTAAGCCATATTCTTTCTATATCTCTTATAACTAGCAGCCGCACAATCTAAAGCCACAGACTGCTAATTCAGCTAATGCTATTACTACTGCTACTACTATTATTTATATTCGTTTCGTTTCCGCCCAAACTAAGTAATTAACTCAGTATTAAATGTTAACACGGTAGCGTTCAATTTTAAGATAACCAATGGAGTCAGATAGAATTAGACCTAATTAATCTAACTCACCTATATTACAGATCTCTGTGTAATCCTTATCTTTTACTGTATGCAGGAATCTTCGCGTATTTGCTACTTACGGCAAAATGTTCTAGATTGCAATGTTTTACGGAAACTATATTTAGGAAGCATAAAATAAATTGCACAATCATTATATCCATTTAGTTGATACTTTTAGCCGACACTCTCCTTAAAATCTAAAAGTGGAGCAACTCATCATTAATCATTTAGAGAATTATTTATTACAAATCTTCAATCATTTGCCAAAAGAACTAATTATTTGTTCGGAACCAAAATTAATTGCTTTTCAGCATGTTCTCAAGTGAAGCGTATCGAAGATTAATTAGAACTCGAAATAAATCTGTTAACCCAGTAGGAAGAGTTATTATTTAAGTTGCGATCATCGCATCCGTTTGCTTTCAAACCAAACGATGGGGAAATATTCACAGTATTCATTTCCAGGTTAGATTATTCTATTCAGCCTACTTTAAATTCCTTTATCCTGTGAAGAGGCAGACTTTCTGTATCAAAGGCTGTACATTGTAAGTTTTCGTTCCATCGAGCAATGGTTATCAAGCTAGTCTCACAGATCTGCGGTACAGAGTTTGATCCTCACTTGGTTGTATATGGTTAGGACCTTACGCTGTACCAAGCAAAGCTCGTACTAAAGATCTCTTTCAGATAATCTTTTTTTAAGAAAATAAACTACGATACAATGGAAAAGTATATTGTTTCAAATGGTGGGAAGGAGATATTCTTATCAACTAAATTGTTACTTTTAAATGGAAAGGTCCGTTGTTACGGACAGAGAAACAACAAAGAAGACTGTTCATTATATAAGCAATATTGCAATTATACATTGCAGAGATACATGGATGACACACTTGTAGTTGCTATAATGTTGTGTATTCACTGTGGATATAGATGCGTACAGGTAGGTTTGTTTACCGGATGAATGAAAGTAATTAGGTATGTATTATATGTGTGCGCTATAGATATGTGGGGCATCACACATGCGTATGTGTGTAAGAAAGTAGTTCTAATGGTATTGCTACATACTTTGGTAGATCCTGGTCACCAAATCCAATGTCTTTTCATTTAGATTTAATGTCCAGTCTTAATCATTACATCGACCTGGAATGTTTCATTGATTCCTATGGAACATTCAGGGCCGTTGGAATATAATTTGATAATATGTGTTCCTTATTTCTCGAAGAATGCTACAAAAGGCTAGCTTTAAGATTACAGAATGAGTAAATAAACCAAGTATCCTCTTCAGTTATTGTTTGCTAGTTCATAGGTGTATAATAGACATATCCCGAGTATGTGGATGACTTGAAAAATACATTGATTTCTGACAGATTTGTAGCTCTATTTTCACAAATTCCCTAAGCAGTCTTTGTTCATAATTATCTTCATCAATGAGATATTTAATATCATCATATATCCATCATTTAAATAGTGCACTTTTTACAATAGGCGTGTTTTCCATCGATCTAAAGAGTGTGGTCTAAAATAAATTTTCCGGTTCGCTCGCAGCAACCCCCATATGCATTTCGTTCAGACGGCCCTGATATTATACACACTCATTCATGGCAATATCCAAGTGGTGTTTCAAAGCCTTTTGATTTCAGATATTATGATGAAAGTATTATCAGGTTTTGACTATTGTTTCTTTCATCTTATTTCTATTGCTTTTTAATGCAAGTCTCACGTCGCTATTTTAAAACTCATCATGTTTCAGATCCACGCCGCTTATTTAACAGAAAAAAGAAAGCAACATAAAACAAACAAAAGAAGTACAAGGCAAAACTTGATAATGATTGACAATGCTTCATCTTAGATATAAGAAAGCCTGCAAACACACACACACACAGACACACACGCGCGCGCACCTACATACATGCAGATATAGGTACACATCGGAATATTAAATTATACAATAATTCATTATTTTAATTGAAACACAACAATTAAAACACAGAATCTGGGAACGTGTGCAGTTTCACTTACACTTTCACAAACGAATCCGCATCAGTATCTACTCAAAAATGAAACTTACTACCCCAACATTTGTTCATTCCCGTCGTGACGATGCAACGCCTTATTTCTTTTTTCTCGTATCGTTAAGTTATTTTAGAAGCAATTCAGAAATAGAATAGTGTGACCAGTGCTTAACTACAGGTAGTCAATCTCTTTTCCGAAATAGTGAAGACTGAAAAGATCCGAAGACAGAACATCTCCCCATGAAAGTATGTTCGTTTTCGGAGCGTTTTACTTATAAATAAAAAGTACTTGAATATTTTCTTTTAGGACTTGCAAATAAAAATGATGCCAGTAATATTATGATCTATCTTTATCTTATTTCATTCACCACTACAAATAAAATGTAATATCGTTTATATTGTGTACCTGTAAAAGACATTTCTTTATTTAGCAAATGATCAATAAAGTTGAAGATTCTGTATGCTTGTATGGTTACTGCGTGTTCGTTGTGGGCACCAAGACTGTGACGATGTTAGCTTAAATAGCAGCCGTGGATGAATCGTGATGAACTGCTTATCGAACGATATGCCTCTCCGGGCGACATCCATGTGAATATGTGGAGAATGTTTATTTGAAGGCTTAATTATCCTGGATGTTTGTTGCGTGGAATCAAAAGGAAATGGTTTGAGATTTGCCAAGGGAAATTATCCCATTAAAACTTCCTCGTCCAATCCTTCTTGTACAGCGTCTACAGTCGACTATCAAAACGCCCAAAGCATTCGACTGCAAGTAATACGATATTCAACAAAAGGCCAGGAATTACTTGAACCTATAATTGTCTCCACACGTAAGGCCTTTTGTCAGACTAGGCTAAGCTAGTCATCTCGCTATGGTGCAATGGATAGCATGCTAAACTAGCAAACAATACTACTTTATTTTGATTAATTCCCATAGAGTTCCCACTTGTGTGGCCGTATGTCAGACTATTCCAAGCTTAATGAATTGTTTTACACTATTCTCTCTAGCCCTCAAAGGTTTCTATTGTCAAACTCAAGTTCAAGTCGGAGGCTTGAGTTGATTTTGTTTTTCCACCGTAACAACAAAGCAAGAACAATCCTCACGTAATTTAGGTGATTACACTCTTCATTGTTTGTCTGTACCGACACGTTAAACTAAACCGATATATAACATGAGCATTTCCCTACCGTAATTTGAAATCACGACCAAGTGATCGGTCGGCGGCTCTCTTACCGACTGAGCCAAACTGACAAGTCTTACATATCTAGGAAAATGTATAGAAATAAGAGTGGTGTTTGGCCTTGTAGCAGCCAGGCTTATTTTGCCTCCTTATCCGTGTTCAAAGAATCTATCATTTATTGTTGACATGCATTATTAGCTAATTTCTACGACCTAGTCTCATGATTTGCAGCTGGCTCTCTTACCAATTGAGCTAACCTGACAAGTCTTATATACCTACCAATTTATTGATTATATATACAATAGAAAAGTGGCAGTAATCATCGTCAATCGGAATAGAAGTAGAGCTGACTATGCAGCATACAGGCTTGTTTCGCCTTCTTAGAATCAAAGAATTTATTATTTATTGTTGATATTTATTATTAGCATATCTCCAAAGCTACAACCTATTCTAATTATTTGAAATCACGACCATGTGATTAGTAGGTGGCTCTTTTACCAACTGAGTATTATATATCTACAAATCTATTTATTATATACACAATACAAAAGTGGCAGTAATCATCTTCAGTCGGAATAGAAGTAGAGGTGGACTGTGGCTATGCAGCAGCCAGGCTTGTTTTGCCTGCTTAGAATCAAAGAATTTATTATCTATTGTTGATATGTATTATATATCTCCAAAACTACGACCTATTCTCTTATCTCAGCTTTGGTCGTTACTAGCCCGAATGGTATAAGTTCAATTTTAGTCTTTAATGAAGCCTCTTATCTCTCGAGTCCAATTTCTATCTTCGGGAATTGTCATTGCCGTCTTCACTATTCTAATATTGACTTCACTCTCCACCAGCTTTCATATCCGCAGCAGAATAATTAACATTTCTATTCATTTATTCATTATTTTCCTACTTTTGACATCCCCCACTGTTCATGTTCCAATTAGAGTCTTTTTCTCGTCTCATCGTTCTCTATTTTAAAGAGATTGTTTGTCCTTATCAACATTTGAAAGATATTAAAAGCCGTCAACCAAAGCTGTCACCAAGACAGTCAACATAGGTCTGGCAGGATAGATATGTATGTATGTATGTATGTATGTATGTATGTATGTATGTTTGTATGTATGTATGTATATAGGCACCAATGGAACAAGAGGGCTGAAAATCTAAACATTTACTCATTATGTCTAGAAAGAAATGTTTTTTCCTTAAATTCCTCCCTAAATAGATTTTTAGTCAGGGGTTCAATTTGCAATCTAAATTTATGCTATTGGTCCCTTATTCTTTGATCACCACTTTTCATTTTTAAAATGTGTTTTTAACTGTTCGTCCCCAACAAGGCATGCTGCGAAAAAACGTTGGTTCCGTGACGGTTTCTATTGAGTGACTGACCAGACCGGCTTTCTTATGCCTTGCATCCCATCGCAAAGACCATTTGGCTCTTCTATACCTTTGGATGGGACATTGGTTTCCGGGTTTTACTTTTTGAATCCTCTTGAATTAATCTCCAAATTCAATGATTCTTCAAACGCCTCACACTTCCTTGCTTTTGTGTTGACTTTTCAGTATTCTTTTTTTTCTCTCTTTCAGCTCTGTCTGACTCTCTTTGATTTTTCGGTTCAGTTTTATATATATTTCCCCTCTTTCCTTAAGTAGAAGGTGCCGGTGGCCAAGCCGTTAGCAGCGCTTAAATGGAATCGACGAACCGAGTTCAAACTCCGACTGAGACAATCATTTCGTTCACTTCGCACTAATACCCTAGGGAAAGGCTTGAATCCATCTCTTGTTATGTTATGTAGCGATTCTCTTATACCGTCTTGGTTACAAGCTAACAACAGCCAGTCCGTCTTCAGCCCCATACTTCTCCTCGGCTCTGCTCTTTTACGTACCTTCCCCAACGTCATTTTGCTTATTGACCAGCCAATGTAATAGCTTTACAATTGCATGAACGTCTAAGATGAAGCACTTTCATTGTAAGCGGTACGGATAGGAAATATAGAATAACAGGTCAGGTTAGTCACTCAATAGAAATCGTCATGTGACCAACGTCTTTTGGCATCATGTCGTCTTGGGGGTGATCAATTAGACAATTGGAAAAAGGGGTGATTAATTAATAAGTTACTTCTCTCGCATATTCTCGGGCAGTGGTCACTAAAAGGTTTGAATTTTAAAAACAAACAATCATGAATGCTGCCGGACCCAAACTAAGCCAGCCATCCAGACCAACTTAAAAACTGAAGAAACCTATGTTGACAGATTTGGTAACAGTTGTGGCTGACGGTTTCTAACTTTCCGGTTAGAACTTTTACACAATGCTGTGCTCAGTACAGTCGATTTAAATCATATTTTAAGATCAATTTTGGCGCCATCATATTCTAGAAAAAAGAAACATTGTTGCAAATACTCCACTTTCCTTGACTTATTTAATAACGCCACAAAAAGACACCTGCATCTCAGCGATAACATTAAACTCATCAATTTACGCACACGAATCGAAAACTTTTGTCAATAAAAATATCTGCATGCTGTTTTCTCTCAAAATCATCCAGGGAAGGAATCTGCATCACCATTGAATTCGTAAGTCTGTCTCTTGTCAGTTGAATGCTTGGCCATCGGATTTTATCTCTTCCTATTGACATATTCTTAGGCGCCCCATAAATATCGTCTCTCACAGATGAATACAAGCAGAGAAACTATTATGTTTAGCGAGACTCACATGTTCGACAAGATGTGCGTGTTTTTTTAAAACATTTCAGAAATGACATGTTTACTTCTAACACATCACGTCTACAGATTTCAGGTCTCTTTACTGGGTGCTGGGAATCAATATTTCGTCTCTCCCTATTTTCAATAGCCAATTCAGATTTCTTTAGGATCTCAACAAAGACAGAACACATTCCGGTTGTACATAATTCACACATACAAAAGGCTTGACCGAGAAAAAAAAGCCTATACAAATTAAACATGTTTTTTTGTATCTTCTAGAATATTTACGTACTGACAACAGAAAAACATTTTTATGAGAATCAGATATTGATACATTCATGAGATTTAGACTGATCATCAGATCAGAAACGTCATCTTAAATTTCATTATTCTATATATTAGAAACCGTCAACCAAAACTGTCACTATCAACATAGTCAATATCAACATAGGTTTCTTTAAGTGGGTCTGGCTGGCTATCTATCTATGTGTCGCTCGTACCGGCCGTGTTGATAGCGCTAAAGGGCTGTCAATTTTAGCCGATCTATTATTTGGCCGATATATTAAAGTATGTAGTAGTAGTAGTAGTAGCAGTAGTAGTAGTAGTAGTAATAACAATAACAATAACAATAATAATAATAATAATAATAATAATAATAATAATAATAATAATAATAATAATAATAATACTACAACAAATTTTAAAAAAGTAAGATAGATCTACAGACAATACTTGAACTTGCGCCTTCGGCTTGCGTCATTCATGGACGATGCCTTACCTTATTAGGTCATCAAAGCTGCTATGACAAAGCAAGGTTCTCCTCCCAAATCTGTATGACACTATGTTTTGCCTTCCACTTTATTGCACGTTACATGGTTGACTACCCAGTCGTAAGGTTAGTGATGTTCATGTTTGAGCTTCTCCGGTCCCCCTGCCAGTAAAGGAGAGGGTGAGCTAAAAATGCCACTGGGTGATAAAGTGAGGCTATATAAATACCGGCTAAGCGAGGGTTAAAGGTAGATGCAATCAGAACAGATTACTCACTAAGACTAGAAACCGTTACATGACCAACGTCTTTTCGAAGGGTGATCAATTAAACAATTGGAAGAATGGGTGATCAATGTATAAGCTACTTCCCTCACCTTTTGGTGGGCGGTGGTCATTACAAATGTCCGAATTTTCAACAAAAAAATAAGCGTGGACAATGCTGGACACAAACTAAGGAACCAATTTAGCATAAGCCTACATTGGAAATTCAGTCCCTAAAAAGAACTTGGGAGGACGAGATTGGAAAAGAGATATTTATATGCATAATAAGAAGTAAATGTTTAAATCTTCAGACCCCTAACTCCATTGGTGTGGACTCATAGATAGCCAGCCAAACAGCCAGCCAGATCAACTTAAAAACTGAAGAAACCCATGTTGATGTTGACAGTTTTGGTTGACGGTTTCTAATAGAGGTTTCCCATCGACGCTTCAATGAACCAGAACTTCCCCAACGGGAAACTAAACAATCAGCTATTTTCTTAGCCTTAATCCTTAGTGACTTGTGTTTTAAAATGAACGTATCCCCAACTTTCGAGAAAACAGAATGAGAGTTTTGATTTGATTTTATACGTTGATTTTCCTGTTTTCTTTAGATGCACTAGCATCTATAGCGGCAATATCCGTAACTGACTGACATACCGAAATCTGTATTACGTCCCTTACTCAGCGTTGCCAATTTAGATAGTTTTCATCTAGATCGAGATTGTTTTTGTTGCGTGTAGATGTCAGAAATGACTGTTTAGATGATTTTTAATAGAATATGTAATTTTGTATTTGATTTAGAGTAATAACATGAGTAATAAAAATAAATTAGGTAATATTTTAATAAAATAAATGTTGAAAATTACAGTCACATTTAATTTATTTATAATAGATAATATAGTCATGAAATCAACGCTTTTAAACATTATATAACCACTCAAATATTGTATTTATTTCACAAATTACATAAGACACACCTACTGACATACGCACAATCCATAAATTGTATTTCTTAGTAGTTGGTATGTCCTCCGTTGTTTTTGATGACGGCCAATACACGGCATGGCATTCTGTCAATTAGTCTTCGACAAAACTCTGCCGTAATGTCTTGTATCCATACTTTTTTTAATCAGCTCAACTAAGTATTTGGAACTTGATGGCTGCTTTTCTGCCACCTTATGGTTCACAATGGTCCACAAATTCTCAATCGGGTTGAGTTCAGAGCTGATGCCAGGCCATTCGAGGGTTTTCAATTTCTGTTTGTTGAGAAAGGCCGTCATAATCTTGGATGTGTGTCACGCCGTCTTGCATGAATATCTTGATTTCCAGTGTGTCCTTTATGAGTTTGACGTACTTTTGACCATTCATGGAAGAGCCAGAAGGCAGAATATATAGACATCGCACCCCAAATCATCTGGCTCGAGTGGATGTTTGAGTGTTGAAATCGTGGACCTTTCGTCGTGGTCGTATCGCTCTCCTTGCGGTCTATGCCCGTTTCAGAAAACTGCTGTAGGATTGACCGTCAGTGAACAACACTTTACTCCAATCTTAAGCGGTCCAATGCTGATATCCTTTTGCAAATGCTAACCGATATCTAAAAAGATGCGAAACAGTCATTCTACTCACGTCTGTGCACTTTGCCAACAAAGCAGCCCGTATTTTTTTAATCGAAATGGTTGGAGAATGCACAGCAATCCTTTACATCAAATGATCATCTCTGATGCTGGTCTTCCCAGGGCGACCACTTCTCTTCTTGTCACTATACGTCACGTGAATTTTAAAACTGACAATTGCATTATGAATTGCAGTTT
>VCCN01003666.1:315458-327781 GCA_006491835.1 Architeuthis dux
AGAGGCCGGAAATCGAACACGCACAGAGAAAGAAAGAACTCTGCTGAAGATTTTGATGTAAAAACATTTTGAAACGAAAAGAAAGAAATCATTGATGTAAAGAGATTACAGTTCTTTCTACCATAAAAGTACAGGAAAGCCTGGTACCGCACGCAGAATACGTTCCAGATAAATAGTGTTGTTGGCGGGGCGTGGGGGAATGCGTCTAATAGCCTGGCACATTTTCTTAATAACGTTTAGTAGAAAACTGAGATGCCAATCTTTATATGGATAACTGAAATAATGTTATGCATCATAACATTTCATCTTAATGTTTGCAAAAACTTTAATGTTAAACATTTCGTGTGAATTAAACACATAACCAAATAAAACAGTTTGCTGTCAAGAAACATGTACATAGACTTAAGTTATATAAACAGTAACCAGCAAATGTTGAAAAGTATCAAAACTTTACAAGTATTTTAATGAAATAATTAGATGTGACATAATATAATTTGTATTATAGTTCCATGTATTCATCACGTAAACACGTATTGTAATCAGTATACCTTTACTGTTGGCTTTAAATGCTTCAGAAGCTATCACTTTAATATATATAGGTACATCTAAAGAAATTAGAATATCGTGGAAAAGTTCAATATTTTCAGAAAGTGAAAATTGTATATATTCTAGACTCATTACATGTAAACTAAAATGTTTCAAGCATTGTTTTATTTTAATTTTGATAATTGCGGCCTACAGTCCAAAAATAAAATAGAAAAAACGTATCTCAAAATATTAGAATATTTGATTTCGAGTTTGAGTAAATCACTACTTATGCAGTATAACTACCATGAATCTCACAATCTGGTTGAGTACAGATATTCACATGGGGAAGACTTCTGACTTGACAGTTGTCCAGATGACACTCATTGACATACCCACAAGGAGTGTGAGCTACAGAAGGTCATTGCCGAAATGGCTGGCTGTTCACAGTGTGCTCTATCAAAGCATATTTATGGAAGGTTGACTGGAAGGGAAAACTGTGGTAGGAAAACGTGCACAAGCAAGGGATGATAACATCCTTGAGAGGATTGTCAAGCAAAGTCGATTCAAGAACTTGGGGAAACTTTACAAGGAGTGGACTGAGGCTGAAGTCGGTTCATCAAAAGCCACCACACACAGACGTGTCCAGGAAATGGGCTACACATGTTGCATTCCTAGTGTCAATCCACTCCTGACCTAGAGACAATGTCAGAAGCATCTCACCTGGGCTATGGCGAAAAAGAACTGGACCGTTGCCCAGTGGTCCAAAGTCCACTTTTCAGATGAAAGTAAATTTTGCATTTCATTTGGAAATCAAGGTCTCATAGTCTGGAGGAAGAGTGAAGAGGCACACAGTCCAAGTTGCTACCAGGTTAAGGTTCTCCGCTGGTTTGCAACAATTAAAAAGTTAACCCATAAGAACCCATACCCATTCCTACTTGAAGGAACATTATGTGGGATGATTAGTAGGCAAATTGACTCACAGTAACATGACTGCACCATAATGCTCCTTAGAGGCCACTTAGTACATTTCATGAGTTAAAATCAAGGATAAAATATAATAGTATATAATAGACTGTGTAGAGCAATTAAATAGTATGTGACACCGGTGTCACAGTGGATTTCCATCGCTAAATGAAGCACGAGCTGCGTACCGGACAAAGCACCAGCATGCAGTAGCCAGTATCAGCACAGTTTATTTGCGTGTACTATTAATCGCGTGTGCTAGTATGACGTTCTGTGCCAGGCTTTTCTGTATATGGACTGCTTCTCATTCATTTTCGGTTAGTGTATGATGTTGGTAGAGCTATGCGTTCACTGTGTGCTATCTAGCTTTATATATTCTCCATCTAAAGCTAAGCAAGACATATAAGCAAATAAAAACGCGTGTTAATACATTTTTCTGGATCCCCTGGCTACTTGTATCATTCATAGGAGTTGTACAGGCGACAGGTTTTCTGCGATTGATACTAGATTAAGTTCAGAGATATACAAAGGAGTCGGGATATAAAAATGAAACGCATAAATATGCTGGGTTTACTAAGTGAAATATTGCTGCAGAAAGGAAATTGGATCAGAAATAAAACTTTATTTATCACAAAGGTAAAACAAGCTTATAAAGAATCGCATACAACAGGAATCCATTATTATATTTAACCTCTTATATGATCAGTTTTTGGTTAGTCACTCAATGGAAACCGTCACTTGACCAACGTCCTTTGGTGGCATTAGAGGGGGTGATCAATGCATAAGTTACTTCTTACGGCTTTTGTTGGGCAGTGATCACTAAAAGAAGTCTGAATTTAAAACGAAAAACAAGCGTGAATGCGGAACTAAGCAAGACTAAGCAAAGCTAAGGGATCGATCTAGCATAAACTTACATTGCAAACTGATCACGCACCCCACTAACAACCTATTTTGGGGGTAACTTTAAAGAGAAAAGAGATTATAGACATAATAAGGATTAGATGTTTAAATTTTCATCCCTCTAGTTCTATTGATTGATAGTTTTGTTTAACGACACACCGACACGTGGTCGGTCATTTAGTGCCGAATGCAGTAGGGGAGGGGGATCCCATGTCCCCGTGACTAGAGACTTGAGGAGGGGGGAGAATCTCAAATCCATGTCACTGAGACAAATGCCACGAGGACTGGGATAAAGGGGGGGGTGGAGGTCCCAAAAGCTTCTCAGGACGAATCCTGATCATGCTAATGGTGATCGCCTCCCGACCAGCTGGCCAAGATATCCTGTGCACCTTCTCCCAGGACGATACCAAGCATGTCACAATGGCCCCCAAGGGCAATGGTTCTCTTAACTTCGAGGCCATGGCGGTTTCGAAGAACAGATGCTACACATTGATCTTAGCCAAAAGGACGAGTTCCCCCTCTCCTCTAGGTCTATTGGTGCGGCCTGTACGCGTGATACATGAACACATACCATATATAGCCAGCCAGCGAGACCAACTTAAAGACTGAATACATATATGTTGACTGTATTGGTGACAGTTTTGCTTGACGGTTACTAATTGAATGCGAACAATGCTTAACGAATCAATAGATTTTATTTATCACAAAGATAAAACACAACTTAGTATCAAAGATCGAATAAACTCATAAATAATCGCATGCGACAGGAATCCATTATTATATTTAACTTATGAACAGGTATGGTTAGTCACTCAATGGAAACCGTCATATGACCAACGTCTTTTGGCAGTGTGCTGTGTTGGGGAGGATCAATTAAAACATTGGGAAAAGGGGTATTCAATGAATAAGTCACTTCTCTCGCCTTGTGTTGGCCACTGATCACTAAGAAAGTCAGAATTTTCCAAACAAAACATATGTGAATGTTGCGGGAGACAAAATAAGGGATCAAATGTCAGCCTTCTAGCTCCATTGGTGCGACCTGTACGAGTGATGCATACATACAGAGCCAGTCAGAGAGACCAACTTAAAAAAAAGAATACACCTATTTTGATAGTTTTGGTGACAGTTCTGATTGACGGTTACTAATTGAATGCGTGACAACTCAATAAATTGTATGTATCACAAAGATAAAATAAACTCATACATAATCGCATACAACAGCAATCCATCATTATATTTAACCTATTGTATGTGTATAGATATAGCGGTGCGTGTGGCGTTACGCCACACGCACCGCTATATTCTCTCCATATATCGAGCTCAGTACACTATCTTCCTAAATATCGCTCTACTGAGGGCTCTCTAGATAGTTATTAAGATAGACCAAATATTGGGTATTCACGATACAGCAGGCACTTATTTATATTTGCTAAGCTTAGCAGGGCCTGATACAGAGTCATACATATTGGGTAATTGTACATTGAAGCGGGTTACTATGTAAACCTAATATAGTGAAGCGACGTGAACTATTTTGACCACTTAAAACTGTATTTTTTATAAACATTAAAACACATATACATTTGACTACAAAGGATATAAGGCAATTACGGAACAAATGGAAGCAGAAAACTTGACTATTTAAAATATAATTTTATCAAAGCGAGCGAAGCTTGGGTATTGATCAAGGGCTAAACTTTTCTATTTGGTATTGACGTCCGTTGAAAGTCTATGCACACCTAAAACAAAGAACTGACTTTTTAAAAATACATGCAGATATAACCCAACGGATAACATAGGCTACAGAAGAAGAAAAATCAGCATTCCACCCATTGTGTTAAAGAAAAAAACAGTTAAACTTCTAAACACTGAATTCATTTAATGATAATTCGGCTACTGTAGTCAAACGTTATTTCCAGTGTTGCCAATTTAGATGTTTTCACCTAAATCTAGATGTTTTTGGTTGCATGTGAAAGAAATGGTTACTCAAATGGTAAAGTCAGGCGAGAGGAGGGGTAAAGTAAATTCTCGAACACGTCACGTGACAGGGAGAAACTAGTGTTGCATGATAACACGGGACCCTTTTTTAGATGGGCCAGACAGGAGAGAAAACTTGTTTTTGTTGCCACCGTGCTACGTTAGTGAATCGACGCCCGCTTCGTACCTGGATACACGCCAGCTCCCCGTGACAGAGAGCTTTTTCGTTACCATAACTTCTGTCACAAAGTTACCAGACGAGAGACCTAGGAAGGTCACAAGTCAACTGACAAGGTAAGAGCATTTCTTTGCTTCTTACGTCCTGACCACTTCCAGGGGGAAACATTTATTCCCTTAGAACTCGATTTTCACCATCCTCCCTCGTCGAGAACGGAGATTTATTTTCAACAAGATATCAGACATTGCTATTTAGTTGGTTTTCAATAAAATACGTAATTTATTCATTTATAAGTAATATTTTTGATTTCCTAGATGTTACATTCCCCATCCACACACACACACACACACACACATATTTTGAAAGAAAGTCGTTCTCAATCAAGATCTGAACGAATACTATTCCAGGCGTAAGTTAAAACAACTCCAGTAGGCTTAAACTAAACAACACACAATACCTGGAAAAAATAAAATCTATAATAAAGGACCGAACAGCATGGAGTAGACCGGACAGAGAGATCGTGAATGTTGACGAGCCAGAATCATCAGAGTATTAAACAACGACACGCTGCGGTTGCTGCTGCTGCTGCTACTACTACTACTACTAATAATAATAATAATAATAATAATAATAACAACAACAACAACTTAATTTTATAATCCTTTCCATTATTTCAATTTAGAGCTCTCTTGTTGAAGCCAGGTTTCCTTTCAATTAGCCCCGTCCAACAATAAGTTCTGCACGTACTCTCTTAACTGTAGACTAATTTGCACATTTAGATTGTATTTGTTTTAGAAATGCAAATGACAAGGTAATTCCATAATTCTTTCCTCAGCATTGAGTTATTCCATAATGTTTTCTCTACTTGATTTGGAAAGAAATATGACAGTAATTAAATAGTTTAATCTATTTTGTTTGAGGTATATTTCATGAAGCCAACATGTTAATCTATTAAAGAACAATTGTTTTGTGGCATATTTGTCATTTGATCATTTGCTGCGAAGTCAAAACGATGAGTGAACATCCTCTGTGCTTATCCCATAACCTTTGCCAGTTAATTACGGAACAAATTAAAGCAGCAAACGTGTCTTATCGCGATGGTAGTTTCGCCACTGAATGTCTGGGGAACAGCTCAAGATCCAAATCCCTGCCATCGCAGTATGTAAAAAGGAGTCTGCGCCGTCCATACAAAGATGGCAAGTTTACGCCGCTTCAATGTATAATAACCAAACATTGTTCACATATTGAGAATCTGCCTAACTATTCTTAGTGGATGGTCTGTAAGATTATCTACTTACGGCAGATGACCTATCTCCCCACGGTAGGCAGCCAAAAACGTTTGTTTTATCTACTGATATTTTCTGAACATAGTTTAGCCTGGCATAATACAACATTGAAACAAATAGACGGTAAGAATATATGTTGCGTTAATTTTACTCGTGGGTGACAATTTGCTTTGAAAATCAGCATGCGAAATGTTGAATCGAACACTGACCACTGACCACTCGGTTGAAAAAAACCGGCTATTAGCAACGGGTCAACTCCCCTTTATATTTTTAAAGATTAGTTTGGTTTTGCACAAAACCAGAATTGTAGGGCAGCCAGTGAGGATCGAACTCTTTGCTCTAACGAAATATGCGAGATTCATTTCTAACCGTCATTTTATAAAAATGTTCCCAGTTCTAGTTTTGCTTACGTCGCAATATCTTCCGAAGAAAACAGGATCAAGAAGCAAGGCATTAAAATGGAAGGTATATTTTATAGCTTGATATAAAAATGATTGAATTATTTTAGAAAAAGCGCTTAACAAATCTCCATACTTTTATACGTATCTTCATCGAAATAAAAAACAGATCTAGAATGCGGTTGGCAATAAATAAACGTTAGTTGACAACAACGTTTATGGAGCTATTTCCTCCTCATCTTGAAAAAAAAAGAGAAGCAAAATCGCATATATTGCAATCCGATATATTCCTGACAGTATTAATTGGAGAAAAAAATTAAGATTTGCGATCTCCGTATTTTTATTCCTATCTTCATCGAAACTTTAAAAAGAGTCTCCATAAAATGAGAGCTGCAATAAATAAAAATTAGTTGATGTTAACGTTTCCTGAGCTATAACTAGATATTTCGCTTTTGTTTTGGAAAATTGCGAAATCGGATCTCGAGCAACCCGATACGTTCATGACATTATTTATTGCAAAAAAAAACATAATAAATCAAATTCATTCCAGCGAAAGATATTTTTACATATCAGTGAAGGAAAGGAAAAAAAAGACCAAACATGAATAATTCACATACTTTATCAACATCTAACTTGAAAATCAGCATTCGAAATTTTGGCTCGACAAATGACTACTAACGTCGATAGAAAACTAACCAGCTATTAGAAAGGATCGAACTGCCAGAATACCTTGCTAACCACCATTCGATAGAAAGCTCCCCGGTATGCGTCTGATGTATGGGTTGTTATAGTTCTGTTTAAGTCGCTATATCCCGCAAAAAAGAACAAGGAATCAAGACATCAATGTGGAAGGTTGACTTTTCAAGATATTATTTATTGAAAAAATCTATAATAAATCAAATTTATCTCAGCGGAAAATATTTTGCATATCAGCGGTAGGAAGAGAACAAGACAGAAATGAGTCATTCACATCCTTTAGTGCCTTGAAAATCAGCATTCGAAATTTACGCTCGAATGACTAATGTCGGTAGAAAAAAACCCAGCTATCAGCAACCAGACAATACTTCTGCGAAATTACCTTGCTAACCGTCATTTATAGAGGACTCCCTGGTATAAGTGTGATGTATGTGTTGTTCTAGTTTTGCCTACGTCGCAATATCTCGCCAAGAGAAATGGATCAGGAAGCAATGTATCAAGGTGGAAGGCATATTTTATGACTTGGTATACAAATGATTGAATTATTTTAAAAATGCTTAGCGAATATCTAGATTGTTATTCACGTCCCCATCGAAATGAAACAAAAAAGATCTTCATAAAATGAGGCCGGTAATAAAAAAGAAAAGAAAAGGTTAGTTGAAGTCAACGTTTCCTGAGATATTTCCTTCTTATTTTGAAAAACTGCGATATCGCATATTCTGCAATCCAATAGATTACTGATATTATTTATCGTAAAAAGCCACAATAAATCATATTTATTTGAGCTGAAAATATGTTCATATCAGTGAAACAAAGAAGAAGACGAAGACTCAAAATGAGTAATTGGCGGCCTTGGAAATCTGCATTTTGGAAATTTTGGCTTGAACAACGACTACTAACGTCAGTGGAAAAATAACCAGCTATTAGTAACCAGGCAATTAGGATCGAACAATTACAAAAAAGAGGTCTGCGAGAATTCCTGGCTAACCGTCATTGCAAGCTCCCTGGTATAAGTGTGGTGTATGTGTTGTTGTAATCATCATCAGCAGCATCATCATCAGTACCATCATCAGCAGTCATAAGTTCACTGCTGGACAAAGGCCTTTCCCATCTCCTTCCATGACGACCTATTTTGTGCTAACCTCTGCCATGTATTACCGGCAAACTTTTCTATCTCGTCCCTCAATCTTGTGTCTTTTCCTACTGCATTTACTGTCCCATTGGCACCATCCATTGTCAATGTTTCTTGTGAGGTGACCAGCCCATCTCCATTGTTGCTGCTTAATTATTTGTATAATATCTTTCACTCTGGTCTTCTCTCTGATCCATGTTTTTTTGTCTCTAGTTATCCCTAGCATAGCTATTTCCATGGATCTCTGAGCTATTCTAAATTGGTTTTCAGCACGTTTTGTTAATTTCCAGATTTTGCATCCGTATGTCATGGCTGGTATTATGCAACCGTTGTATACTTTACGCTTTAAGCACATTGGCAAGGTGTTCTTCAAAATGTCTCTGTTCATACCAAATGCTTTCCAACCTATCGTTATGCGTCGCTTTAATTCGCATGTGTGGCTTTTCTCTAACTTTATTTCCTGTCCTAGGTAGATGTATTCGTTAACCCCTTCTAAGGTCTCTCCTTCTATCTGTATGGTCTTTTTGGGAACTGTATCGTTGAACATTACTTTTGTTTTTGTTCTGTTCAACTTTAAGCCTACGTTTTACTTTTCTCCTTCTATCTTTATGGTCTTTTGGGGAACTGTATCGTTGAACATTACTTTTGTCTTTGTTCTGTTCAACTTTAAGCCTACGTTTTTACTTTCCCTCTTTAGATCAGTTAAGATGTTTTTTAATTCTTCGGATGCTTCTGGCGTCATGGAAATGTCATCGGCGAATCGTAAGTGGCTTAAGTATTCTCCATCTATGTTTATTCCCATTCCCTCTCAGAGTTTTGCTTAAGTCGCAACATCTTGCAAAGCAAAAGAGATCAGAAATCATGGCATCAAAATGGAAGGCAACTTTTAAAGCCTCATAGAAAGATAATCGAATTATTAAAAAAAATGCTTTGGGAATCCCAGTATTGTATTCATATCTTTATTGAAATTTAAAAAAGAATCCCCATAAAATGAGGCCGGCAATAAACAAGACTAAGTTAAGGAGAATGCAACGAGACAGCCGATGGACATTTTGATGTCTGTTTTGAAAGGTTAGAGAGACGTTGGGATGTGTGGGTGAGGTCCCATGGGAAGTACTAAAGAAAAGACTAAGGTGCCATTGCATTGCCTAAGGTAGGCTCTTCTTCATTGGATAGCTGGGCTCTTTTCCAATAGATCTCGCATGGGTTGTTCTAGTTCTGCCTAAGGCACAATATCCCTAAAAGAAAACGAGATCAGGAATCAAGGCAGATTGTTAAGCGTGACAGAAAAGTAATTGAATTATTTAAAAAAAGATTTCCGATTTGCCTATTTTTATTTCTATCGAGATAAAAAAACATCTTCCTAAAACGAGAGCAGCAATAAATAACGGTCGTTTGGCATCAACGAATCCTAAGCTTTAACACGCTATTTTCTTCTTATTTTGAAAAACGGCGAAATTGGATCTTCAACAATCCGATACGTTCATGATAGTATTTATTGGCGAAAAGCCATAATAAATCAAATTTATTACAGCTGAAAATATCAGTGGAAAAAGGAAAAAGAGGTCAGAAAATGAGTATTCCACATATTATATCAACATATAGAATAAAACGAAAATACCAATATGTTTTCTTTTTTATTGCGATTCTTGTATTTTCTATATTGTAAGACGTTTAAACGATATATTAGCTTGTTACATTCGTTCTTTCAATAGTAAGATGAAGGATGATATAAACAACAAAAAACGATAGATATTTCACCAAGATCACACATTCAGTAAAAGTATGGATTATGGCTTCCCTATAATTGAAACTTTTAATACAGATATGAAGTTCGAAATGCTTCAAAAGATGATAATCTGTAAGAGAAATGGCGTCATATATTATTAGTACGAATTCAACACATTCACAATGGATTATGAGACGAGCTCAGTAGCCTTGACTCTCCGCCAGGGATCCCACTTATTTGTGTATATTTGATATCGTTGGATAGCAAAAAAGCATTTCAATGATGAAAATAATTAGAGATCGCAGTACTTAACATAGCATATGAAATACTCGATACTTAGCGATAATTAAAAAATACAACCATATACAGATTTTCCCCGTTATCCGAAAGTAGAACGTGATACCTCTATGTATAATACACAGAGAAAGATTTTCTAATCTCAACCTAGTCTGGAAAATGGCCTAAATAATGATGCACAACTAAATACACTGGCAGTAGTCTGAGAGACAAACTTTCTAACCATCACTCTACAGAATGTACCCTATTATCTTCTAAGCTAATCTTAGTCTGGTACACGTGTAAAGCACCCAGTGAGGATCGAACTCGCTACACCAGCGATTGATATGTGAGACTAGCCACGTCGTGCGACATATTATCTACGCACAAAACCACAAGAGGGGGACATACAGTGAGACATACAGCGAATAACGAACTCGCTACCCTAGCGAACGAACTACGTCATGGACCAACATTCTTTTCCTATTTAAAAAAAGATATTTCTCTTGTACTCGAGGTAAAGTCGGGAGATGGAAATGGCAGTTGAGTTATTTCGTCCGTACGTTTCTTTTTCTCCTTTATTCTACCTGAGCAATTTATAATAATCCACTTCCGGCTTGCTAAGCTTATTGAAGCTTCACCAGAACTCCGTTAAGCAAACAATTTTCACGGAACACGTTCCGTAATCTGTCTGTTGCCAGCCTTTCACAGGGCTCTTCCGATGTGAATTCAGGGTGATCCATATATTAGACCGGTTGCCAACCAACGCTGAATAGCCCAATCTGCCATAGCGGGGTGCAGAAGAAATTGATTCATACCTTTCCGAAGGTCATCAGATTGAATCTAAGCTGTCACATCTGGAATTTGAACTCGGTTCGCCGATGCTATGTTCCCTGCTAGTAACTGTTAGGCCATCCGAATATATAGCAGTATTGTGTATAGATTTATGAAATGATTCTGACCATTTGGTTTTGCACAATTTCTTTAATCGATGCTTTATTCTTTTTCTACTTTCTCTTTCGATAAGTTTCCAATCACCTCAAGGCCCTGGTGTTAGAAACTATCATCCAAACCGTCAACATATGTTTCTTCAGTTTTCAATTTAGTCTGGATGGCCGGCTTGCTGGCTGACTGGCTGGCTATGTATCATATGTATTCCGTGTACAGGCCGCGCCTATAGCGCTGACATGTTAAACCTTTACTCCTTATAATGTCTAGAGATTAATGTAAGTTCATGCTAAATTGGTCCCTTAGTTTGTGTCCGGCAACATTCACATTAGTTTCTTTGAAAATTAGGACATTTTAGCGATCACTGTCCAACAAAAGGTGAGAGGAGTAAATTACTCATTGGTCACCCCTTTTTCCAATTATTTAATTGATCATCCTCAACACGGCATGGAGCCAAAAGACGTTGGTCACATGACGGTTTCTATCGAGCGACTAACCATACCTGTTTTACTATTTGTTTGCGTTTGTTTTCCGAGGGATAAATGCAAATTGTTTGTTATTTGAAAAGAAAGCTAACTACTTGTGCCTTTCCACTTCACGAATTCCTCCCCACTTCTAAAATCGATCCGGCTATCCATGGCCGGGAACAGCGTCTTCCATAGCGTTCCATTTCAGTACTCAATTAACATTCAACAGGCTGTCTTACACGTCAACGTAAACTGACTAGCGAGAGACGAAATGGCCAGTTGAACACACAACTCCAGTGGAAACAACGGGATTATCAAATTATAAATAAACAGTTTAGATTTCTGATAATTCGATATTTTGTGGAATGTTCCACGCTCGCTTTCTTGTTTGTCTATACTGGCAATTCTCATATCGGACAACGCATGCGCAGTTGCATAGAATTACAGCGCATGATTTTCCACGGGATATTTAGCGAGAATTACATTATACCTTTCATACGCTGTCTATTGTACGACAATTGGTGGGTGATAGGAGGGGTTTAATCTGTTTATATTTTGACAGAATTAAAAATGATTCTTTTTCCTTTTTGGGGATGATGACGTAAAACGAAACAAAAGTGATATTGGGAATTTGATTTTTCAATACGGACAGATTTCAGTAATTCAGAAAAATATTTGTTTAAATGGTTCTATTCAAAGCAAATACACACACGCGCGCACGCACACACACATATATATTAGAAACTGTCACCAAATATATCAACATAGGTTTCTGATGTTTTTTAAGTTGGTCTGGCTGGCCGACTATGTATCACGCGTACAGGCCACACTGATGGATCTAGAGGGCT
>VCCN01003666.1:346238-361397 GCA_006491835.1 Architeuthis dux
GCTGTAATTTTTAAAGCTCAACACCGTTGGAAAGCTGAGGACATTATTTTACATGGCAATTACAGCAGGCTGCTCCACACACCGTCTGGCCCTTTCTTAACATGCACCTTTTGAATGAACACTGCACTAGTAAGTGTTGATACGAAGGGTTCACTTTCGTGTGATATTTAATACCAAAGGTGAATTGTAAATGTTTGTGTGCGTTTAGGTAAATTCCATATATTTTTCGAATCTTTGTCTTTATCTCTGTTGTTTTTAACGCAAAGTCTCAGCCGATGTATTGTTCGGCCGTCCTAACATATATGTCGCATTCAAAGGTGTTTTGAATTCACACGGTGGATATCTATTGGTTGTAAAAGGTTTCTAACTTTATAGTGCCATAAAGTGTCAGTAGACAATATGTCCAAGATCGGACGAAGTTGCTGTCTGTTCTCGTGTGAACATGACTAGGACAAGATCGTAAAACGCAAACCTTCGACATGGTTAGACTGAGTAGATGGGGAAAAAGAGGTGAGGAAGAAAAGATTACTACGCTACTTCTAAAAAACATCTGACAATTATCCGCTTGTTAACACCATTGCCGCATTGTCATCTATTTAAATAAGAATGAATATTCGCAGAGTAAACTGTCCACATAGGTCTTTTTCAGTTTTAAAGTGTGTCTGATCGGCTGGCCAGCCGGCAGGCTATGTATGTATATATGTATGTGTGTCACGCGTACCAATGGAGCTAGAGGATTGGAAATTTAAACATGTACTCCTTATTATGTTTAGAAATAACTAAACTAAAAATAAATAGGTTTTAGAGGGGTTTCAATTTACGATGTAATTATATGCTAAATTGGTCCCTTAGTTTGTGTCCGGTCGTGTTCACGCTTGTATCATAGAAAATTCGGACTTTGTTTGGTGATCACTGCCCAACAAAAGGCGAGTGAAGTAACTTATGCATTAATCACCCCATTCTCCAATTTTGTAGTTGAATCACACCCAGCACGTGACGGTTTCTACTGAGTGACTAACCAGGTCTGCTTTCTCTTATCTGTTTTTAAACACGGCCCAAATTAATTTGCAGCTTTTAAATCCTATTCTTTTTTTCTTCAACAGAATGTTCGTTAATAGGAAGTTGTAGGTCGAATGATAATAACGAGAAATTCTAAATACATGTATGAACAAAATGGACGAAAATTTCAGCGTGAGAAATACTTTTTTTTCATATGATTCCTACCCCACCTTTTATTAATTTAATGATTTATTTTTATAATCATGCTTTCGTTGATTATTACACATTTTACAGATATATCCCTCTAATTATGTTTACCTTTTTTAGAATAATATCCAGGAACGGCTGGGGCTGAACTCTTACTATGTGATTAAAAATACAGGAAAATTAAGTAGAATAAAGTTTTATTCGATTAATTAGAATTCAGGCTTTTGATCTCTGAAAAAGATTTTTTTTTCATTAAATATTTTTTAAAAAAGAAAGATTTTTCATCATTTTTATCGCTTTATTCCGATATTTTAGAAACTTTTGAAATGTATATTTGTTATTTTTCTATATTGCGATTCGACTAAAACTTATATAACAAATATTATAACAAGGATGAATAATTAAATATAGCGAAATGATAAAACGTATATAGCAGCTGTATTATTCGTATAAATTATGTAAATTGACCGCTATTTCAAATTATGGGACTTGCACAAGCCGACATGCACTTTTTTGCACGGTGTAGCCGTGATGCATTTCAATCACTTGTTTGATTTTTCCACTCAAGAAAAAACATACATTTTTAAAATCATTTATTTTCCATTTTGTTCAATTTGCTAAATACCATAATATGGACGATTGCTAAACCTGCGCAGTTATGTCAGCAAAAATGTGAGTCATATAATGTATAGGACACACATAAATCAGATTCAGCTCACTTGGAACTGAATCGAGTTCCATGTGATTCAGATCACTTGGAAATGAATCGAGTTTCATGTGATTCAGCTCACTTAGAAATGAATCGAGTTCCATGTGATTCAGATCACCTGGAACTGAATCGAGCTCGATGTGATTCAGCTCACTTGGAACTGAATCGAGTTCCATGTTATTCAGATCACTTGTAAATGGATCGTGTTCCATGTGATTCAGCTCACTTGGAACTGAATTGAGCTCCATGTGATTCAGATCACTTTGAACTGAATCGAGTTCCATGTGATTCAGATCGCTTGGAAATGAATCGAGCTCCATGTGGTTCAGATCACTTTGAACTGAATCGAATTCCATGTCATTCAGATCACCTGGAACGGAATCGAGTTCCATGTGATTAAGCTCACTTAGAAATGAATCGAGTTCCATGTGATTCAGATCACCTGGAACTGAATTGAGTTCCATGTGATTCAGCTCACTTGGAACCGAATCGAGTTCCATGTTATTCAGATCACTTGGAACTGGATCGAGTTCCATGTTATTCAGATCACTTGGAACTGGATCGTGTTCCATGTGATTCAGATCACTTGGAACTGAATCGAGCTCCATGTGATTCAGATAACTTTGAACTGAATCGGGTTCCATGTGATTCATATCACTTTGAACTGAATCGAGTTACATGTGATTCAGCTCACTTGGCACTGAATCGAATTCCATGTGAACACGATCTGATTTATTTATGATGCATATATTACAGGAAAGCCATACTCGTATACGCGATTAGTAGTGCACGCAAAACAATTACTATTATTACTTATTCAAATTTGTGAATATTTAACTATGGATGGTATTTTCTAAAAAATAATTGTGAGTAACTATTTTTTAAAAATCGATCACCCCGACTCCTTTATCAGATATTATGTAATCTCTATTAAATATCCTGTGACTAATTAAAAATAACTATAAAAAGGATAAAGTCTCCGGGGAAATTAAATCAGATAAAATTATATTTGAAAGATATGCCGTAGAACGTATTACCTGAATCGCCGAAAAATAAGATTGAATAAAACTAAAACTCTTTCGTGTAATTTCTTTTTTATTTTCAATAGAATATATTGTAGACCTTAAGATTGTGCAAACAAAATTGTTGTCCAAAATATCATTTTTAATAGAACATTTTTGTCACATATGGCTTGCCCGTCAAAAGTGGGAAGTACCTTACAAGGGAAAATTCAAAGCACATTGGAATGCTAAGATTATCGGCTGTAAATTGAATAATAGATCTCGAATATTAAATGCGTAATAGAGGAGGATTCCCAGCACAATACGGACATTTCTTTTGAAATACATAGCATTCTTCTTTTTTTTCTTCTTTATGCGCCATGTCCCTTCAGGACGTAGGCGATCATGGCTCTCCACGGCTTCCTTTCCCTTTTCGCTCTTAGCAATTCTCTCTCATCTACGCCTTCCGGTATTATTTCTACTAACCATCAGCTCAAAACCTTCAAGTAGGTTACTCGCTGCCTACTTTTGCTCCTCCTGTCTTCTATGCGCCCAGTGAGAGTTAACTTCTCCAAGCCTTCCTTCTTCGTTATGTGTCCGATTGTTATTTATTGTTAGCAACAGTTTCCTTGTAGTTTTTAATCTCATCAAATCTTTTTCATTTATTACATATTTGTAACATTCGTCGATAAAACCACATCTCGGTTGTCTCAATTCTTTTTTCAATTTAGGCGAGATCGAGCGTCCCTAACATAGCATTATATCACCGAAAATAACACTTTATCGCTATAATCCCATGATATAAGAGTCCTAATGCATTGACCGAAAAAAATTCCCAAACCTTATAAATGAATGATGGGTTGTGAATATATCATTCCTAATAGGGGACAATTCCCTGCACAATTTGGACGTTTCTTCCGTAATCCATAGCATTATATCAACGAAAATAATACGTCTCCGATATAATCCCATGAATGTAAGTGTCCTAATGCATTGACCGAAAAAGAAAAAGTTGTAAATCTTTTAGTTGTGTTTCTTCTATTTCGGTATTTCCCAAAAACGAACGAAGGTTTAGAGACACGAAGCCAGTTGCAGACTTAGTGTCTTTTATTAGCCACTCCTCAATCATTTATCCTTGAATTCCGACGTGCTACACTTGTCAATGTTCGCGTGCAGCTAACAATGGCTGGCTTGTTGGGCCGGCTATTTTGACCTACGCAATTTTGTCAAGGGAACAGAATTGGCCAAAATGGATTTGATGGAAGAATCTGTCTGCTTGCACGTTGTGTCTTATCATAGAAAACCTATTACTTTCTTTTCTCAATCAATTCTTTAGAATGGTTGATTCGTTTGATGCAAGTCATTTCGATAGTCAAATTAACCAGATAACGCTTACAGAAGCGAAAATACTGACACTTTCTAAAATTATCTCAGCAATGAGACAAACTTCTCAAGAATTAAGACGGCAACCAGAATTTAAGCCAGGTTTTATTTCGACTTAATTTGCAAATCATTCTCCCGTCATGGACACTAATCGGGATGTTTGTAATAGTATCCAAATGAATTCCATCTAAGTTTTGAACTTTGTTATAAGGATAGACTAGAAAAGTTAGGAATGACTACTTTGTTTTAGAGGAGGGCAAGAGGAGACTTAATCGAAACTTTCAAGGTATTAAATGGTTTTACACATTACGGAATTCTAATGTTTAATAAGTCGGATAGGACGGGACATTTACTAGCTCCACTGTAAAAACAAAGTCGCAACATTTGTTTCTCCCAAATAATTTTGAAATACTGGAATAGTTTACCATCTTATTTAATAAGTATAAATAATATTAAGAATAACTTTAGATCATTTGGGATTGAAAATAAGTTGATGCGGCAATTTGGGGAGTTATCAGCTGAAATATATAGAAAAAATAAATAAAATGTGCCTGGTAAATATTTCTCTGTACTGATAAGCTTGTAATTTTTTATTAAGTTTCATCCATTTCTAACACTTGTATTAATGTGTATTCTAATGTTGAGTACGTATTTTTAATGTAAATTGTATACGGAGATTCCCAAAGTGACATTTCTGTTTAATAAAAAAAAAATTGATGTTACCCAAAGATGTTCGTTTGTTTCCAAACTGAACTCCACGCGCATTTAAAAAAAAATAATCCTTGGAAAAATGTCATCAATTCCTCTTTAGCCAATTCCCCACCCATCGACGAACTGTCATTGAAATTCATTGAGAACCTTTGGAGATATTGCGAGCACAGAGGTGATTTTAGACCAATGTGATTTAGACAAAACTGATATTTGCTAAAATGATGTAGACGAAAGTGTCTGGTGTCTGGTGTCTGGTTTCATCCATTATCAACCGGGTTTTAACCAGAAATCCAGGCCTGTTATGACTTAGTAGCCACTGTCAGATCATACAGTTCTCAGGTTCCACATACAGGAATCGTCATAAATCACAAAAAATGGTGTTACATGAACAGTGCTTTACGAAGGATATGAGCGGTGCCGGTGAGAACTATGTTTTGTATTTCCTGGTATTCTACCTAAATATTTGTCAACTCCATTTTTAATGATCCAAACGGCTCCTATAACAATAGGTATTGCCTGAGTTTTGAGTTGCCATAATATTGTGACTTACAACTTCTTTTACAGATGTGTTCCAGTTCAACCAGTGGTTACTTGCCTGACAGTACGCATGAAGGCCAATGGTTGTAGTTCTAACTGAGTCATACCCCTGCCACATTCTTTTCGTGGGAGGTAGTGTCTATCCACGTCTGGTTTGGGGTGATACATTCTGTTGTTGGAAAGAGGTTTTCTTGTTTAACATCCATTCAACGTATGGCAGTTATATTCCAGTTTATAATGTTCAAACTGTACTGCACTACCGGTATTTCCAAGGTGTTGATGGCTTCAATGCGGTCTTGTAGTTAAGTTCAGCTTTAAAAATGGCTCGAACGCTTCTATAGTACTCCTTTTCTTCTTTCATGGACGCATGTTGTATTGCAGTGCCTTCATTAATTCCAAGGTATTTATAGGTACCCTTCTATTCAAGTTTTTTGATGGTTGTGTCTAGATCTAAATGTGTGTCTGTAGTTGTTGTCAGTTTTACTCGCTTGAAATTTGCAAGAAATTTGGAAGATTCCACAGTTAATAGCTATACTATTAGATTCAAAGGTTTCATTATTGTGGTTAAGTAGGAGTTTGGTTTTCCATAATGCCATGCTATGTTTGAGAAATGTAATTATAGTTGGGGATATTTTATAAACTTCTAAGTCTTTCAGTATCCAAGTATGTGGTGAACTGTCAAATGCCTTTTAATAATCTATCCAGGATGTACTTAGGTTGCGATGTTTACTTCGGCAGTTCTCAAGTATCATTTTATTTATTAGCATTTGTTTTTTGCACACATATGAATTTGTTCGTGAGGGAGGATATTATTAATTTCAAGGTGAGAGTACGTTCTATCTGTTAGGATTGTTGTAAGTAGTTTGTAAGTGGTTGTGAGGCAGGTAATGGGTCTGCAGTTTGTTGGTATATTGTTTCATCAGTTTTGGGTAAAAGGTAAGTGACGCCATTGCTTAACCACGCAGGTAATTTATGTGGAGTGTTCATGCTGTTGGCCAGGGTTTTTGATAAGATTACTCGAGCGGATGTGAGTGTATTTAGCCGGAAATTGGGGATTGTGTCCATTCCAGGCGATTTCCATTTGTGTGCTTTTCGCAGATCATCACTAACCTCTTCCACTGTTATCTCGCTCCATCCCTACAGGGTTTTATTCTCCATTCCTTCCATCTTCTCTCCTAACCCAATCTATATTTGCGTTGAACTTTCTTTCGTTGCTCCAGATGTTCTTCCAAAATGTGTCTACATCCTCTATTGGAGGTGGATCTTCAATCGCCACTGGCTGTCTACCAATCTCTCTGTAAAATATCTTCGCATCTGTTCGAAACACCAGGTTTTGCCGATAACATTTAGATCTCTTCTCAAATCGACTATTTGAGCTTTTGCCTGTATTCTGTGTTTAATTGTTTTTTTAGCTGAAGGTAAGTCTTTCTCTGATGCTATTTTGTATTTTCTGGTGGCTTTTCTGTATTCTTTTTATATAATGTTCACTCCCTTAGAGAGTTTCGTCAATTATAGACAGCTCTCCCCTGAGACATTCTATTTCTTTCTGGATCTTTTATTTCCATCTTGGTTGTTTATTTTGATTTTTGTTTTGTTTTTTAATTTTATTTCCTACAGCTACTGTGGCTGCATATACAGTAGCGTATACTATTTTATTTAGATAAGTTATATCTGCAGTATTCATTTCTTTTAATAGGATACATAGTGCTTTATTGTGTGTTTATATCACAATGAGATTTCCTTTGTTGTTTTGGATTTTAGGTAGAGATTTAAGTTTTCTATTTTACTTAATTCTCTAATTATGTTCTCTTTCGAGTTAATTTTTAAAGGTCCATCTTAATTCTCCGTCGTTACAGGTGGTATCTTTCCAGGTATTATATCATTATCAATATATTCATTTGTCAAGTTTTAGGCAGACTCTATAGGTTCTTTTATACTTTCTGCGTTTTTTTGTGTCATGTGCTTGTGCTTGTGCTTGTTCTGGGCGATTGACCTCTGCTGTTTCAGTATCATTGATACTGTTTTTTTATTTGTTCAATTCCCGCAGCGGTTAGTCGGTTGTTTCTCATTATATCCCTACGGACGTTCGCTAGTTTATTTGTATCAATGTGGGTGCGGATGTTTTCGCCAATTTTAATTCTCCGTGTAGAATATGTTTGAAATGTTGTCTTTTCAGTTGGGTTATTCAGTGCCATATAAAAAGCAGTCACACTACTTTATATTCCTCGCGTGACCATTTCATGCGTTTTTTCTGGTGACATTTGTTTGGTGTTGAGTCGGATGGGCCAGGGTTGGAGTCTTCCCGGTTCTGGGGGGGGGGGTGTTCCAGTAGCAGATACTTCGATCCCAAGTTGGTTCCTTCCTTGGGGACGCGACCTTTGTTTATCCGCGTGACGGCCGATGCGTCATGATTTATGGTATTTCGTCATTGTATTCTATTGCCAATATGTATTTTTATCGTGACACAATCACTAGATAGGTTGCCAACTAAGGCTAGCGAGGCCTACCTCCCCATTGTTTTTTTTTTGGTTTGCGGCGGGGGGGCTTATCCACAGTTAGATATGTGGATGTTATTAGTTTGTTGTTACTTCTCCCCATATCTTTAATTCTTTTTCATGCTACTCTTCGTTTATGCGGACCCTAGTTATATATTGGGGGTGGGGGTATAAGCAAAGCCTCAGATTAAAGGTTACCGTTCTTTTATACTTTTTTAAAAAAAAAATTTTTAATTATCATTATTAGTAGTAGTGGTAGTGGTAGTGGTAGTAGTAGTATTTCCTTGATTTGCGCTTTCATACAATCATATACCAAGTCTTTCACCTGAGACCTAATGCAAATGGAGGTTTTCTAGGAAGTTATTGAGCTTCTTTTATTTTATTTTGTTCTTGATATCATTCGTTTGCCTTCTGCCCACTGGGCACGGACACGCGCATATAATTGAAACGCTATAAAGAACGGGGAAGAGAGAAAGAAAATACATTTAAACAAACACAGAGTTCATGTAAAGAAAGACAGAAAGAGTTTCACTTAGGGACACATCAGTTGGGTATAAGATAGGGGGCTATTGGATTGAGAGAGTTTTTCTGAGTATGTGAGCAGTTCCCATTAGCACGATCCTTTGTATCACATCCAAATGTGGATTTCCTGGTATTTTTTAAAGGTGTGCATCACTCCGTTTTAATCATTCCTAGTGCTCCTGCTACTATTGGGATAGTGATTGTGTTTAAATGTCACATTCTTGCTGTTTCGATTTCCAGATCTTTATATTTTGAGAGTTTTTCAAATTCATTTGCTGAGATGTTTTTATCAGACATATCTGGTATATTGGCTTGTATAGTGCGGTCGGTGTTTATGGTGAAGTCCCATATCAACGTAACACCTTCACCTTCTAGCATAGGTTTTGCTCATAGCATCTTTCTGCGTGGGGTAGGTTATGGTGTTGGCATATCTTCCAGTGAAGTTATTGCCCCACCCTGTCATGCCTATTCTTAAATTCGTATGCGGCTAGGGTAGAGCAGCCAGATATTAGGTGATCAATAGTCTCCTGGGCGTGTGCACAGAAGTGACACTTTGGATCTGCCCCGTTCCTTAAAATGTGTGCCTGGTAAGATCTTGTTGGCAGGCGTTTGTCTTGAGCGGCTAGAATAAACCCTTCTGTTTCTGGTTTCAGCCCAGGGCTCCACAACCACTGATGGGTCAGATTGTTGTCAACACCAGGGTCCTGCGCTCGCAGTGGGTATCGTCCATGTAAGAGCGTTCCCTTCCATTTGGTTTTCAGATTGGTTAGGCCTTTAGTTTTTGCTTTTTGTTTGAGTTTTCTTTTCCTCCTTTGTTGGTATTCCGCTAACTATTTTACCCTGATCCTTTTGGTGTAAATCTCGTTTGAGCTTTTAGCTTTCTTTAATTATTGAGTGCAGCGCTTTAGTTGATTCATGCTGGTACACAAGCTTTAGCATCCAGTTATGTGTCAGCATTAGTTATCTTTCAAGCCCTATGGTTGTGGTCTTGTATGCAACCGCTAGTTGGATCAATCCTCTACTCCCTTCTGCCCTAGGCAGGTACAAACGATCTACATCTGCTTTGGGTGATACATGCTATACATGGTTAGAAGCTTTCTGATCTTTCTACCTATTGTCCGGACCTCTTCGAGATTCCAGTTTATCACATTAAACGAGTAGGTAACAACAGGTAGTGCTAAGGTGTTTGCATTTAGCTCAGTTTTGTCTATTGCCATTACTCGGCTAATACATTCCTTTCTAATCTTCTCCTTCATTGCCGCCTGTTGGTTGATTCCTAGGTATGTGTCTACTTCTTCCTGATCCCGTTAACGGATCACGGTTTACTCATATAGATCTATAGCCGTTGTCTTTACCAGCTTCCCTCTTTTAAAGGTTGCCTTAGTACATTTGTCTAGGCCGAATTCCATGGTGATATCGTCACTAAGTTTGTTTTACTGTTGCTAACATGCCTTCTAGTTCGTTATTATGTTTGGCAAACAGTTTCAAATTATCCATGTAGAACAAGTGATTAATAGCCTTACCTAGTATGCGATATCCATGCTCTGTGTTATTTAGTTCATTTCAGAGAGGTATTAATGCAATGCAGAACAATAAGGCTGAGCAAGAGTCTCCTTGGAATATTCCACTGTTGATCTGCAGGATATCGCATTTAATTTCACCTTTAAGGTGTTTGTGGATTAAGATAGTATTCCATTTTTTCATGGTGACTTTTAGAAAGTTAATAAGAGAGGGGGAGATTTTCAGTAATGCTAGTGACTTTATGTTCTAGTCATGTAGTTTATCCATGCAGTGCTTAGGTTATTATTTTTTGAACGGCAGTTTTCCAGTAACATCTTGTTGATCAACAACTGATATTTGCAGACGTAAGAGCCTCTTCTGCATTCTTTTTGCTCATCAGGGTGTATGTTATTAGTTTCAAGGAATTGATACGTTTTTTCAATTAAGATCGATGTTAGTATTTTGTAGGTTATGGATAGACATGTGGTTGGTAGGTAATTTTGGGGGGGTGGCAGTGTCATCGGTTTTGGGAGTAGATAAGTAATGCCTTGGGTTAGCCATTCTGGGTTGTGTTGTGGGTTATTGACGGCATTAGAGAACAGATCTGCTAATGGTCTGTGCATAGATGGAAGAGCATTTAGCCAGAAGTTAGCTGCCTTATCTATTCCTGGAGATTTCTAGTTTTGTGATTTTCTGAGAGTTTGTTGTACTTACTCAACTTCTATGTTGGCCCATTCCCGCTCCCCCATCTCGCTGTATTTGTGTTCGGTGTTTTTAATCAATTCTGCCTCCCTGTCATACTTCTTTTCATTTTCCCATATGTTATTCCAGAATTATCTCACTTCTTCTCTAGTGTTCCTTTTACAGGCTTTGTTGATTTCCCAATTTCCCTGTAGAACGTTTTCTTTTTAGTATTATATGTGTTATTTTGTTTGTAAAATGTACCTCTTTTCTCGTATCGTCTCTTCCATTGGGTCTTTAGCTGTATCCGCTGTTTTAGGACCTATTTTTACAGTTGGTATTTCATTTTCCTCTTTTATGTCATATTTACATTTTATTCTTTTTTGCTCTCCTGCTTTTCACTTTTATTCCACTCGATAATTCATCTAAGACTGAAAGTTCTGTTCGTAGGACTTCACTCTCTTCCTCTATCCTTATTTGTCATAGTGGAGCTTTGTGTTTATTTCTTGGGTTAACTTTTATCTTGCTAGGTGTTTGCAGTGATGTTACGACTAATACAGCAGAATATATTACTTCATTTAGGGTGTTTAAATTCAAGTCAATACTCTTTACTATGTCGTTGATTGTTTTATCTACTATTCTGTTTCGTTTTTTATCATGTCTGATTTTGTCCAATCTTTGCATTTCTTTCATTTTAGTGTATTGTGATTTTGCTAATTCCCTAATGATGCTTGCTTTCATTTCTTCAACTTCCTCCTTATCTAGATAATTTTCTTCATTTCTTAACTTGTCCCCGATCTCGTCTATGTTCACATCTATTGCTTATCATTCGTTCAGTTTCATCATGATTCAGCATATCGCCTTGCACTCTTACCTGTACAGCATTCCTAATTCTAGTATTCGCTAATTCATTATTCATTTCAGTTTTAACATTTTTTCGAGCTCAAAGTGCTCTGCCTCAGACAACCGATTTTCTTTCCACATGTGCTAGTTTGTTAGCATCTATATTTTCTCTGATGTTTTCTTCTCCATATTCTATATGTTTCATGCTTTGATGGTTTGTGTACAGCATAGTAGTATCGTCGCATAGCTTCCTTGTAATCCTCCCTAGTCCATTTTAATCTTTTTTCTTGCCTTTGGTTATTAGATGCGGGTCGAAGTTTCTCTTAGTTGCATTAATAATTGTGATGTTTTCATTTTATCCTTTCTGGCAAGGGGTGTTTTGTTCGTGACACCACACTGAGTTTGCTTCTTTTGTTTTTGTTTGTTTGTTGTAACCAGAAGAGTTTACTATAATCTTATCAACGGAATAGTATAGTACGAGAGAAATAGAATATATTTATCATACAACTTTTAACTCAAGGATTAAACAAAGATTTGAGAAGTAGAATATAGTGCTTACCGTTGTTGTTGTTGTTGTTTATTCTACCTAAATATTTTTCAACTCCCCCTTAATGACCCCACGGCCTCCAGCAACAACAGGTATTGTTTGAGTTTTTAATTGCCATAATTTTGTGATTTCAATTTTCAGATCGTTATATTTAGATAGTCTTTTAAGTTCTTTTACAGATGTGTTTTTGTCTGATGGAAGGATCATATCTTTTAATAGGATTTTCTTTTATTGTTGTCTTTAATTTAACTATTAACTTTAACGATGATACAATCTGTGTGTATTGGGAAATCCCATAATATTGTTATGCCTCGTGTTTCAATTACCGGTTCTGGGTGATGTTCATAACAGTGCACCACAGTGGTTACACATTATCCAGTGAGTGTACTGTCTCACTCTATCGTATCTAAGCTTGTATTCATTGGGGGCTAGGACAGGTCATCCAGATATGATGTAGTCGATGGTTTCAGGTGAGCTATCACAGAACCTGCAGTTGGGGTCAGCGCAGTTTTCAAGAACATGTGCTTGGTAATTTCTGGTACGAAGACTTTGGTCTTTGGCAGCAAGGATGAAACTTCTTGTTTCTGCTTTTAACCTTGATCTTCATAACCACTGATGGGTTTTAACCTGGTCTACATTAGCATCTTGGGAACGAAGTGGGTATTGATGCGCCTGCTGATGAAACTTCTCTAAGTATTCGTTGAAAATACGCAAAGCCACGGAGTGGTTTGAAGGGACACGACCAAGTTTGTCATGGTGCCCGGGGAGGTGGACATAATATTGGCCATCCTTAAAGGAGAGGGGGTCCTGGAACTCACTGACGTTCTCCTGGTCGTAATCGGAAAAAAAATCTCCTCGGCAGGCAGTCCCAGGAACTCTAAACTAAACATCTCTTATAGCCAGAAGAAGTATCCTCATATATAAGTATTCTTAGCACGGAACAAAAGATATAATGCCTTGGGGGGTTTGCCCTGTTCTGGATTAATTTAGCTGGGATGTGAGAAGTGGTCTATATTCCCAAAGGGAATTAGGCCATCTGGGAGCGAAAATGCCGCACAATTCATGCTTTCCACGATGGGCATTTCTCGTAAACGTTGTATAAGGTCTAGTACTAGTACGCGAGTTTATAGTTTAATGCCTTCAAATTATGAACAGCTGTTGGAAGTTTGTTCTCGTGGAACGATACATCTAGGTCTTTATCTAAGGGAATAGGGGCGAGTCATGACTGACCGGGTACGAGCTCTACTTCTAGTTCAACTTCTTTAGAATGTCTTAATTTCTATGTCATGGTGGCCACTTGTATTTTTGCCACAATTTAAAGGTTTAAGGACCTCCTCGACCAAATAGGTTCTCTCACTCCCAGTATCCAGTAAACAGTTGACTAAACAGACTCCTATCACCGCTTTGAAACTTTTTTATAATGGGGGGACAAATACTTCGAACTTGGCACACCAGCATGACCCTATCTGGAGAACCGCTGCACATGGTAGCTATGTGCCCGCAAGCTTTACACAGGCAACACGTTTCTTTTTTAAATTCCCTTCTTAGAGGACAAGTATCAGCCATATGCCCATCATCTGTACAACTGAAGCATAGCTTCAATTTCTGAGACCTGGCTAACATATCCTCCAAGGAAGCATATTTCCGGAACTCCAAATGTTGGTGTCCACACCTCCGGCAAAAGCTACAATATGTTCTATTCACCATGCGAGGAGAACTCTCATTATTTTGAGTAGAAGAATTCCCCAACGCTTGTGGAGATGTCTTAACGTCTTAATGTACCTTTTAACCTGGCGGCGGGCGGACCTTTATCTGCGCACCGGACATTAGTAGAGGGCTCACTCAATCCCTCTTTCGTTTCGATCCATAGGGGCTTCAGAATAAAGGACAAAGCGGGGTATTTATTCACTGATAGTAGAATTAATTCTCCCCTTATTTCCTTAGTGAATTTGTCGAAATCAATTTGGGCCATAATCATGGATCCTGCCGATTCATCATTAGAGAAATCGCAGGAAAATTATTCGCCTAGTTCCCAGATTATCTATTGGTGCTAGCCACGTCTGAATATGCTACTTGCCTTTTGGGGATTTGGAAAATATTATGAGTAATTTCCTGCTTATCAAGATATTCTTTTTCAGTATCTCTATGTTATTGACCTCTAAATAATGTATTAATTGAAGTGCTCGCCCTGAGAGAGAACACTTCAAGTAATTTAGCCGGAGTAACTCCGCATGCCCTGCACACAATTCTCAAAACGAGATATATTCCTGAAACTCATTTTATCAGTGGTCATGTCTAGGTCTCTAAATGAGGGGCTGCTGATTTGAGCTTTTGGGGGCTTTATGTTATATGATGAATAATTTCTTTCTTAGGGGTTAGGGTCTAGCCCAGTATTCGGGTTTGGTTGTGGCTATTGTTGGCTCCTTAGGAGCCAGCACTTTGGGGCTTTGGTCATTAATCTCATTAGGCGAGGGCGGCTGTTTATCTTCCTCTAACTGACACTGCATTTCGTTGAATGCTAACCAGAGCTCCGTCCGATATTCGAAAGCCTCCCCTGTGCTCTCATCTAACTCCTCCTGTCTCCATTCTGACAGTAATGATATCTGCCGCTTCACTGCAATAATTTCCAATTTCGTCAACCACTCTTCAAGAGATCCTGACGATGAAAGGAGAACACTTTTAGTGTTACATTCCTTCTCTCTCGTAACTTTCTCATTATTGCATTTAATCTTTACCCTCAAAAGTTTAGCTATCCGCCATGTTGGAATTAAATACGAGAATGGCAAAACAAACTCTATTCGCTGATAAATTCCTAACTATTTCTTCAATAGAAGAAAACACGAATTTCACTACCCAATGATTTTCGTTAGTGAGAAATTCTTACCATGCAAAAGGTACCTTCCTAGAGAATCTAATTTAATATTACATTTAGCCACAGATCTTCGCAATGTGTCGAAAATAATGCTCTTCGGCGAGGGAGGGGGCGAGTTCTAAAGGAATACATGTTTCCCCTGGAAGTGGTCA
>VCCN01003666.1:476203-486377 GCA_006491835.1 Architeuthis dux
TTGGAATCACAGTGTGCATTTGCCCTCTTGATTGAATTTGCAACAATAATGAAGATAATATAAAGGCAGTTAAAATTCGACTCGGATACCGTCCCAAGAGTGAAAGATTTATTCCTTTGTTTTCCGGCTCTTTAAATAATATTTGTCAGTGAATTGTTGAATAAAACTACGACTTTTATTCACCGATGCGAGACAAATCAATTTATCACTTTCCGTGTCTCTCATACTTAAAACAAACTGGCTTTATTTTATATTTTTGAGACAAGACAATCTAGGCAAAAATATTAATGTTGTTCAGTCATAAAATACTTAGACAGTCGACTATAATTTTTCAAAAGCTATTGCGGCTTTTTGGTTGGTCTACGCCAATATTTTAAAAGTACAGAAGCCTGAAAAGAAAAAGAAAGAAAAGAAAAGAAAAGAAAAGAGAAGAGAAGGGGAGATTAAGTTGCATTGTCTTGTTCGCCACAAATACCCCCCCCCCACACACACACACAAATTGCACAATGACATATACAGATAGATAGATATGAATGGACTGGGATGAACAGACAGATAGATAGATAGATAGATAGATAGATAGATAGATAGATAGATAGATAGATATGTCTGGTCAGTCACTCAATAGAAACCGTCACATGACCAACGTCTTTTGGCAGCATACCGTGTTGGGGGTGATCAATTAAAATATTGGAAAAACGGATGATCAATGGATAAGTTAGTTCTCTCGCCTTTTTTGGGTAGTGATCACAAAGAAAGGTCGACTTTTCAAAAGAAACAAGCGCGAACGCTGACGTACACAAACTCAGGGATAACACAAAAATATAGCAAAATATTATATTGTAAATTGAACCCCCGCTAAAAACCTATATATTGATAGCCAGCCAGTCAGCCAGCCAGACGGTGAGCCAGACCCACTTAAAAATCGAAGAAACCTATGTTGATGTTGACAGTTTTGGTTGATGGTTTCTAATAGATAGATAGATAGATAGATAGATAGATAGATAGATGAAAATATAAACGTATTAACCTATTCATCTAGCTCTGTTACACACTGTAAAACCAAAGTTAAAGCTTGTGGAAATAAGTAGGGGAAATTGTCCAGGGGGGGATTGTCAATAATCATTTATCTGGGCGGCAGTTATCCATGGGACAATTGTCCTATGGGCACAATGTTTCGGGGTGCAGTTGTCCTGATATCGAAAAAGTGATATGTTCTACTCAAGTTTTCCAAAAGTGTCCCCCTTCTCTCGGAGGTACAAAATAGACAGAATATCCTACACCCAAACGGTTACACAAGGTTTCGGGAATTTGCTAAACATCGTTGGCTGTAGTATCAGTTTTTAGCAATATATCTTAATTAGGAAAAGGAATATATATATGTATATGTATAATGAGAGTTGTCTCTGTCACACTCATAGTGTCAGTAGTAGACATCAGGCCTTCTCCCTTCCTATCTTCTCATCGAACTACCCAACTTTCTTTTCTCCACTATCCCTCTCTGTCCTCTTAGCAAACTAAGCTTCTGTTCTGCCCTCTCTCGTTCTACCCTCTTATTAAACTAAGTTTATTCCCCCCCTCTGTATCTACTCTTTTATTAAACTACCTTTCTTTTCCCCGATCCCCTTTCCAAATCTCGTATTAAACTATCTCAGTTTCTGTTCACTTCTCTATCGCCTCTCACCGTATCTGCCACACTTATTGTATCAATAGCAGCCATCACTCGAGCCTGTTGCATAATCGTATAGAATGTGTTCGTATAATAATGTAAGACTTGTAAGCAGAATGGTCAAATGAGAATTCTTTTATGAAGTCACAGCGTTCTATTATTCATTATAGTCATAATATTATTTCATTACGTCACATCCGCCATGCCCCAATTGTCCATTTTTGGACCTTAGACCCTTCTCCGTCTATTTCCTTTTACCTTAGCACCCCGCCCCCCCTTTTTTCTCTTTTATAAACGTCAGCTCTCCCGCTTATTTTCTTTTGGGACCTTAACCCTCTGCCCCTCCCCCCTTATTTGTATCTTAGCCCCCATTTATCCGTTTTGGACCACAGCTCCCGAACACTTTTCTTTTATCTTAAGCCTTCGCCCTTCCTTGAGCATTGTAATAATAATTATAATCAACCAGGCGAGATATGCATGCAACGCAGACTTTACAACTTTGCTTTCATGCATTCATGACAAATTGTCGTTGAACACAATTTGCTAATCAAAAACGCCGGTCCCAAAGCAAAAATTATGAATGCAATTATTTCACGGCTATTTCCATTAACTGCGCCCATCAGCCTTTCGTGTACGGGGGTATTCATCCAGTGAAAAGCCTCCGAGTTCTCATAAAACCCGCCCATTAATTTACTGGCCCCCTAGAAATAATATTGTTCAAGCCTTCAGTCACTGTCTCTCAATTAGGCTGACTTGTTGCCATGTTTTAGGTTTTTCTTTATTCCGGTCATTTTGTTTGGCTTTCTAATTGAATATTGAAACAGAGGGAAAATGTTTTTGCGAACATATTATTGCGAAAACTGTTTTAGTTTTACAAATAAATCATACATTTCCTGCAAATACAGGACTACCTTGAATAGTGTCGTTAAGGTATTGCCGTGCAAACTAATGTACCAGAGTATAACCTGGAAAAAAAACACACTAATTTATAATAAGACCTTGAATAGTGTTGTTTTGAAAAGTACGGAAAGTTTTAAAACGAATTAACCGCACTAAATAAGGTAAACCTGTATAGTTTTGGAATTCATTTATTTTTGTCTGAATGTTGGTAGACGGGGTGTTTTAATAATTGTTGTGTGTTATTTGTTGACTAATGTCCACGTCTTTCTTGTTTTGTTTTTCTCACAACGTTTCGGCTGTGTATCCTCCAGCCTTTCCCGGGTATCTACTGTGTTCTGGATGTGTGTCTAATCTTGAGACAAGGAAATTAGTCCGAACAAACCCCATTCATATTTGTTTTCAATTGTAATTCATGTTATCTTCTTGGAAGCCATCAACCAAAAGTATCAAGATAGTCTTCTTCAGTGTTTAAGTGATTCCGGCTGGCTGTCTATGTATATGTCGTGCGTACAGGCTGAACTAATGCGAAACATGGAAATTAAATGGATCCGTGGGGGGACTAGAGTGAAGGATATTATACAAATAATTAACCAGCAAAAATGGAGATGGGCTGGTCACCTAACAAGAAGAGATGACAATAGATGGGGAAAAGACTAACCGATTGGTGCCCATGGGATAGACACAAGATAGATGGACGAGATAGAAAAGCTTGCCGGTAAGACATGGCAGAGGTAGCACAAGATAGGTCGTTATGGTAGGAGATGGGAAAGGCCTTTGTCCAGCAGAGGACTTATGACGGCTGCTGCTGCTGCTGCTGATGATGATGATGATGATGTCTAGACAAAAACATTTTTTTTAAAATAAACCACCTCCAAATAGGTTTTTAGTAAGGGCTTCAATTCACAATGTAAGTTTATAATAAATTGGTCCATTTCTTTTGAAAATTCGGATCTTTTTAGTGATCACTGCCTAACAAAATGCGAGAGAACTAACTTATTCAAATGTTTCCAATTCTTTAATTGATCACCCCCCAACACGCTGCCAAAATACGTCGGTCACGTGACAATTTCTAGTGACTGACTAACCAGACCCGTCTTGATTACTTTATTTTCTGCGTGATTCTTTACATAAATTAGCATTTTTTTTTAAATAAATGAAATCCAATCCAGCATTCAGCTAATGATTTGCTTAATTGAATTTAGATTGTCATTAGTGCCTCAATTAAATGATCTGAATTAAATGTTCTCAGAAGATACGAGGAATTATTGAATTATTTTCAGTTAATGCAGTCTCAGTCCTTTTAAAACTGTATCTGATCGAATCGGCCCAACATCGCTGAAATGGGGAAACGGAGAAGTCAGCTTTCCCCCGCTATCCAAAGATAAAGCTCTCCTATAAAGAACCTTTTCTATGCCTAAATGGCTTTTAACTTTAGTTTATAAAGATATTTTTCTAGCGTTCCCAGACCCCTAAACAGTCAACGGATGTTGGGTTGGTTACAGGAGACAGGGGTGCAAGAGAGGGAGAAGGAGGAGAGGGAGAGAGATAGAGAGAGAGGGGGATAGGGTGCACGCTGTCTCTATAACGGCTCACAGAACACTATTTTTGCTTTTTTCCTGAAAGAAAGAAAGAAAGCTAAAAAGTTGCGTAAAGCGAACTTTCAAAAATCGTGTAATACCCGTATATCTATTTCATTGTATATAAGTAATTATACAGAGGTGGACGTGTAGAGTTGGCCCAACGGTTAACAGCACGTGAATTGAAATGGACGTACACGGGTTCAAATTCTGGCTAAGGGGGGTTGTGAACACATCGCAGTAATGCCCATAGGAAAGCATGAGTCCAATTCTAATGTCAGATCAATGATTACTTCCTCAGTTTCAACCTGTCACATGTTACTTGGAGAGGAGGTGGGTACTGCCCGGAATACACCATTGTCCCAAGCAAAGCGATAAAGAACCCTGAATGCTACCCCATATGAAGAAATATATTAGGTAACTAATGTCATTTTGGAGTGCTGGGTGGGTGTAGACAAATCTATTTGATCAATAAACATTTACAGTCTATTCCATTACATAATCACCAACGTTGAATCTCTTCTTTGGAAAAAGTGTCTGACATCCCACGTTTGACCACATCAATATTTTGGCATGGGAACTAGTGTCTGATCTGGAGCCATTCTTTCATCCGCTTTCTGTTGACATACAGAACCCATTTTCTTTATCCCCAGTAAAGATTTGATGAAGAAACGGTACCCTTGTCTTGTCCTCTCGCCAAAATGTTGCAGATTGCTCACCGTTGGGCTCTGTTTTCAGCTGCTGGTTCGTGTGGACTCAAACTCCTTGCCTGTTGACCTTCCCGATTTATTAGAGAGGCTCTTGTACAGTAGACCCATTTGATAATTCTTTAATTGTTTGGCGAGGATCTACCACAAGTGAGCACATCAGGTGGTTGTCCAGTTCCACTGTCCTTCTCGAACGATGGTCATCGTAGGGGTCGAAAGCGTGTAATAGCCTGGTACAGTCTCATACTAACATTTAGTAGAAAACTGAGATGCCAATCTTTTTATGTATAACTGAAATTATTTTATGCATCATTAAATTCCATCTTAATGTTGGTGAAGACATTAATGTTAAGAATGTCGGGTGAATTAAACACATAAGCAAATAAAAACTGTATGTGCACGTCATCATTCATCGATAGTGGTACAGTCTTATTAACATTTAGTAGAAAACTTTTTATGTATAGCTGAAATAACTTTATGCGCTATTAAATTTCATCTTGATGTTGGCAAAAATGTCAAGGTTAAGAATTCCGTGTGAATTAAACACATAACCAAATAAATACTTGTTAAGAAACATGTAGGCAAACTTAAATTATGTAAACAGTAACCAACAAATATTGGAAGGTATCAAGATTTTACAAGTATTTCAGTGGAATAATTAGATTTTACAAGTATATAGGTTGTATTATTGTTCCATGTATTCGTCATGTAACTACTTATAATGATGCATCACGCCGTCAATGTTGGCCTGAAATGCTTTGAATCGTCTCTCATCCTCTTCAACTCTAGAGGCCATCGCTTTAAGGTCCTCCTCCGCTGCTTTCAAAAATAGTGATAGCTTTTCTAATGTTTCCTCTGTTTTATTTGAATCTGCTTCACTAAAAGAGTTCATCGCAAAACCCGGGAAAAACCCTGTCATTGCTTTCAAACACTGCACAGAGATGATCTCAATCAGTAGTACATGATCTCAATCAGTAGTACCTGTGCTCAAGAAAGTATTAGATGAGACGATCTAAATAGTTAAATATTAACTATTAGCTTCATTTGACGAAAATACCTGATTGGTGGTATCGTATTCAATCTGTAAAAGTTCTTCATTAGTTAATTCTTGATGAGTTGCTAGCAATTCGTTTATATCCGCCGTTGTTATATCTTCGACTCTTGCTTTGTGAAAGAGATCCAAACGTTCTTGATCACACGACCTTGCAACATCTTCATCTTCATTGCTAGGGATGTCGCATTCTGTTCGGGGCTCAGGACAAACAGTGTTGCCAAATAACGGAGTGAATTAAGAAGTTAAGATACGGAAAGAAAACCTGTCATTGTTTTCAAACACTGTCTCCTTCACAGAGAGAACCTCATTTCAAAAGCAGTAGTACCTGTGCTCAAGAAAGTATTAGATGAGACGTTCTAAATAGCTAACTATATCATAAGTAGGCCATCAGAATCAATGCTGTTTTCCATACCGTGTTCTGCCATGGAATCTGCTCACACACAACTTCTACTGCACACAGAAATGAATTGGTTATCTCGAGGGCGGATGATTTCAAGGTTTTATAAAATAAAGGAGGAGATTCTTATATCTTTGACATCAGAAAGGTCTGAGCTGGCTGACCAGCTTAGTAATGCAACATGTTGCAACGCAGTTGCATTCCTGGCTGATATATTCAAAGCCTTGAATACTCTTAATAAGTGTATGTGGGGAAATAATTAACATATTCTGACTTGTACTGACATGGTTTGCTCCTTTAAGGAAAAGCTAACATTGTAGGGAGTCAGAATAAAAAAGAGAACAAAGTTGAAATGTTTGAACTGACAAAAGGTTGCAGACTGGACACATATCTTGGCAGTTTAATTCTAAAAGTGTGTAACTATTGAGTAAAACAGTGAAATGTATTTCCAATCACTTGATGTTTCTTATTTGGACTGAGGAAGAGATCCGTTTGTGGTAAGTGTTTGCAAGTCAGCAGAACTTAACTGGTGCCGAAGAGGGTGAGCTGATGGAAATCAGATTAGAGAGAGGACTGAAACTGAAGCACCTATCAACAGATATGACTTTATTCTGGTTGGCCCTTCGAGAGGAATATCCCATCATTAGAAAGAAGGCAATTGAAGCACTTCTTCCTTTCTCAACATCGCATCTGTGCGAGGCTGGCCTCTCTGGTATGAACACAATGAAAAGCAAGAACAGGCTGCGACTTCAAACACTGGAAGAGGACTTGAGGGTATGCCTGTTAATCATTCGACCTCGGACAAGGAACATCATGAGACATCACCAAGTACAGGTTGCCAACTGATATTCTTTATGTAAGCAAAGGTTTTTTTAAATATTTTTTACTCATGTTTGTATTTGAATACAATATATATCTGAAAATTTCATATTATTATTTCATGAATGGCATCTTGTTTCAACGTGTAGTAATAACAAATATGCACACAACTTATGAACACATTATTATCATTCATTTTCTTTTAAATGATTTAAATACTGATAGTGTGCCTCAACCAGTTCAGTGCCTGGCTCAATGTGCTGTGAGATGGAAAATGTTGAAAATCACTGCGCCAAGTGAATCACGGACTGCGCACCGTACAAAGCACTAGTGTGCAGTAACCAGTATCAGAACAATTCTGTTGCCTGTACTACTAATCGCGTGTGCTAGTATGACGTGTAGTACTTTACTGTACTGTTAGGTTGGTGCAAAAATAATTGCGGTTTTTGTTATGCCATACTTTGAAACTTATTTTGGAATAAACTATTATTTAACTAGGTTCATGGAATATACCATCTTAAAGTGTGAATCTCGCTCTATTTATTTAAGCTGGACGTTTTCTTTTCACTATTTATTCTGGTTTATTTGAAGCTGTCAAACCAAATATGGACAAAAAGCAAATTCGAGCAATTTTTTTGTATGCAATATCAACCAAGTATTTGGTCAGGGGACCGTCAACAAACGTACAGCTCAATATTGGTTCCCCAAAATCCCAAAACGGAGACGAAAGCCTTGAAGATGAGGAGGGTCGTGGACGTCCTTCTGTGATTAACGACATCCAATTGAGGGCGATTATTGAGGTGAACCCACGGAAAAGAGCACGAGAGGTTGCAGAGGAAGGAAACCTTGACCAGTTGTTCAACATTTACACCAAATTGGAAAAGGAAAACAAGCTCAACAATGATTCCGCACGAGCTGAACGAAAATCAAAATATTCGCCGTTACGAAGTCTGCTCTGTGTCTGCTCTGAGCTACTTTTGCGCAACAAAAACGATCCATTTCTTGATCGCATTGTGACATGTGACGAATAATGGATTATGTACAACAATCTGTGACTGGACAGAGGTGAACCACCAAAAGACTTCCCCAAACCAAGCCTGCATCAAAAGAAGATGATGGTCACCGTTTGATGGTCGGCAAGTGCAATCATCCACTACAACTTCTTGAATACTGGCAAAGAGGTAATGCTTGGAAATCGACAAAATGTACCAAGAACTGCAACGTTTACATCCGATATTGGTCAATCGAAAAGTACCAATTCTTCTCCATGACAACGCCCGACCGCATGTTGCGCGAATGGCCCTGCAGAAATTGAACAAACTAGGCTACGAAACTCTATCTCACCCAGCTTATTAACCAGACCTCTCTCTGACCGACTACCACTTTTTCAAGCATTTCGACCACTTCCTGCAAGGGAAGGTCTTCAACAACCAAGCGGCATCTCAGAACGCAGCTCAAAAGATGTCATTGGTCCCATGACACCAGAATTCTATGCTTCAGGAATAAATGGACTTGTTTATAGTTGGCAAAAATGTGTAGATTCTGAAGGTTCTTATTTCGATTAATAACATTTGCTATAAGCTGAGATATACTGCTTTAAAGTTGATAGCGAAAAACCGCCATTACTTTTGCACCAAACCTAATACATTCCATATATAAGAAAATGTTTACCTACAAAAACTCCCAGTAATATTAGGTGACATAAAATCGATGAATGCAGTCTAACAATAGAATAGAAAACATACATTCGAATAAATGAAATGTATTATCGTTTTTTATTTTACAAATAGAATTTGATCATCATTTGTCTGGTTTCCTTCTGGTTCATTATTCCACACATTTTCCGATTGTATGTTTTAATATTTTGCTTCTTTTTATCATTAATATTTGTGGATACATTCTTCGCACTTCAAGATGAATTCAAAACAAATAAATAGCTTCGTGTGAGACTGGAGCCCATTTAAAAAAACTATTACATGTGTCTCTCGATATAACGCGGATGTTGGGATCCAAGAGATCTAACCGCGTTAGAACCGAGCCGCGATAAAAATGAAGCCATTTTGGATCTAGATATAGCTATTTTGGAGCTATATTAATATTCCACAATTGTACCGCGTTAAAACGCGAATCGCGCTATAACGAACCGCGTTACAAGGGGGACAGGCGTATACTTTATAGCCAATAAAATGGTGTGGATTGAGTGAAAAGGAAAACAGTGGAAATAAAGAATAACAAATCTCAAAAGTATAAAGGTCTCCGGTGGAAAACCTATTTTAATTACCATATTGTCTGTATATATTGCCGATATTTTGTATCACCTATCTGTATTTATCCCCTAGTAAAATACCTAAACTACCTCCAAACAGACTTTATTTTTAGTATTTGAATTAATGCCTAGCTCTAGTAAACGCCTAGCCACTATTTAGAAACAAAATGTTAATAAGGTTTTCAAGTTGAAAATGTAGATGACGCTGACGAGGTTGCAGATAATAATGACGACGAAGATGGTAATGATGAGGATGTAGAACGAGAATGGTGCGGGTGTAGAAGACCATGACAAAAACGCAGATGACCAAATAAAGCAAAATCGTTCAAGAATTGAAAATATTAAACCAATTGAAACCAAACATATGTTTTTTTTTAAACCTAAAACATGATTTTGTTTATAAAACGTAAAGAAAACGCCAAGCTACCATTTAGAGTCTTCATACCGACCCCCAACCTTCATACAAAATTTCTTTAAAAATAAAGAAGTTATTCAATTTTAGATTAAAGAAGTTATCCAATTTTAAATTACATATAAAAATTACATATACAATGTTACGAAATAATCGGATCGGCTATAACTCACCATTCTTTTTAATTACGTGGGTTTCCCAAACATGCTAACTAAATTTTAGAAAGAATTGAAATTTTAAACCCTTTGGAACAAAAAATATTATTTTTGTTTATAAAACGTGAATAAACAATTGGATCGCGCATAAATACCAATGTCTTCACACCTCCCCGCAACCTTCATACACAATTTCATTGAAATACCTTTAAAAATAA
>VCCN01003666.1:539180-550492 GCA_006491835.1 Architeuthis dux
ACCACAGTCTGACCACTGGGAAAGTATGATTTCCAAGATGGCGTCCAAGATTGCCGCCACATCATTAAAATACATATTACTCGTTCATTAGTCATACTATTTCTTTCCAACGGTTTTCTGTAGTATCAAGTGTGCTTGATAACACATCAAAGTTTTACATACGTCCGACGACTGGAAAGGTTTACTTTTCAAGATGGCATCCAGGATGGCCGCCGAATCCTTAAAATGACCAATATTCCTTCATTAATTATCCTACACTTATGTAAAACCACCTTACCCCCTAAAAAGATTGGAAGGTTTCTCAACGCTAGCTTTTAGTATCAGGTGTTCTCAATAACATACTAAACGTTCAGCACAATCTGACCACTGGAAAGGTACGATTTCATAGATGGCACCCAAGATGGCCGCTGAATCCTTAGAATGACTAATACCCCTTCATTAATCATCATATACAATGTTTTCCAAGAATTCTATGGTTTGGCTAATATATATTCCAATGCTGTAATACATGTTGATATTGAAGTTGACTTGATTGAAAAGTACAACAGAGATATACAGAATTCACCAGAGAAATGTTAATCACAAATTCAGAAAAATCGATATGGGACAATATGATGCAGATGAAACTAAAACATTTGCATCTGCAACAAATGTCAATAAATGTAAACTTGGGGAGAACATTATTTAGCTAAAAGAAGAACGAGCTTTGCTCACTCGGTTTCTTTTCATAAAGAGAGCACGACCAGAATTAATGGAATTATCAAAAGCCATTGGCGAATTTGAATTCACTACAATTCCCAGGTCTCTTTTCTCAGTCAAAGGCCTAATGCTTATTCATCAGACGAATGTACTTTGATGAACGAGATAGAGGTTGCTGCTGATAGTGGAAGTAGAAGAATATAAATTACTGGGCAAACTGGATACAGAATATCGTCTTTATTGATGCTATCGCATAAAGAACATTGGACAGCTTGCTGAAAGATGTTGTCAACAAATTGAGAAGAAACTCCAAGGGGCCAATAAAGGCAGAGTTATGTATGGCCGTTACATACAAGGTTCACTTAAAGAGCAGACCCGGAAAAATAGAGCCAAGGGCATTGATCCTATCAAGTGTCATGTGACAGAATCGATGAATGTAGGAGGAATTAGCATGAGGATTCTTCTGTCAGAGAGCAATACTAAAGACCGACTGACAATTCTCTTTAAATATGACGAACAGAGAATAATATATGTGGCAGGGACTCTTGTTTCATCAAACCAACCGAGATTGTTGAGTGATAATATGAGAGAACATGATCACGAAGAGGCCGACACTCTACTATCCCTTCATTGTTTGGATGCAACAAGATCCGTTCCTGGTTGTAGCTTAGTGGTCCATCAAGTTGATAGAGTCGTTTACGTTATATTGCACCAAATATCTGATCCGCTGCGTATATTAAAGTTACATATGATAGCATGAAAGGGAAAGGAATAACCGTATTATCGACATTGGGAAATGCCACAAAGCACTTGGTGCTGCTAAAGCAAAACATCTGCTTGGATTACATGCGTTTACAGTGGCAGACTGGGGTGAAAGGTTCTCAGGAATATTGAAATGTGAGTGGGTACGGAGTTTCTTACTCTTGAAAGATGGGGATCCAATTGCTACAACGCTTACTGGTCTTCGTCTTTCTTTTGAATCCCCGACCTGCATCGTTTACTGCAAAAGAACAAAGTCACAATCCTTGAACGGGATATTTTTTAGCAAAGGACAGGAAGCTGAAAAGTTGACTCCAATACAGACTGCGTTCATTCCTCACGTATCTAGAGTAAACTATATATGCCATTCTTCGAAGAACTGTCGCCTCTCAATACAGCCATTGCCATTTCCCGAAGGACATGACTGGGTCACAGAAAACGATAGCTATGTATATCGCTTTTAACATCCAGATCCAGCAAAAGGTGGGTTCTTTTAAAAATAAATGCCGCCGACTAAACGCCATCTTGGAAATTATACCTTTTCAGTCGTCAGACTGTTATACTTTTTGTATGTTATTGAGCACACCTGATACTACAAAAACACTTTGAGAAACCTTCTGTTGAAAGTGTTTAGAGGGTAAGGTGTTGTTTTCTGTTCAAAAATGCAGCCAAATAATTTGGCGGCCATCTTTGAAGCTATCTTCAAAAGTATACCTTTCCAGTGGTCGAACTGTGGTAAACCTTTGATATGCTATTAAACACACGTGATACTATGAACGACCTGTTGGGAAAATCTGTCTAGGATGAATAATGAACGAGCAATAGGCTATTTTAATTATTTAGCGGCCATCTTGGACGCCATTTGGAAAAGTATACCTTTCCAGGGTCTAAAAGAATTGAACTTTTTCTGATTAAGCATATCGTAAAGCCCCTAAAAATGAAAAGGAATATTGCTTTTAACATCCAAATCCAGCGGTATTACATTTGCGACCGGAATATAAGCTGACAACGGCCAACATCGAAAAGGTTAGGGGTAGGGGAAATAGTATTGTCAATATCTCATGATCGCAAGACTCAATACGAATAAATTTCGCTTTGCTTTAAAATGTAAGAACATTTGATTGGATAGTCAGAGTCAGGACAGGTCAACTGGTCACAGAAAGTCGGCTGTCCTAAAACAACAGGGCTTAAATCAAACACATTTCAAATTTGCTACTTTGAGAGTGTTATTACGAAAATAATTTTGTGTGAAATCAATTCCGTTTGAATATGTTCCTTACATCTCCCTAATGTGTTGGGAAAGGTTGGTTAGGTATGATACAAATCTTGCCACTCTTTTTGGTGTATGTTTCGGGTGTTAATTTACGATAAATCGCATAATCCTGTATTGTTTGAGTGCACATATACGATTGTGATGTTTACCCGTTAAATGTCATTATATCACTGCAGAATCCATACACGGGTGGCCGTTCCACAGATATACATGACTGAATACATATACCTCTCCAACTTCCAATAGAAGTTCACTAGAAATGCATTTAAATTGTATATATAGTATCCTTCAGTAATACTTGACTTAATTCCTCATCACTGACATTCCCATTTACCCTGATTAGCACACCATAGAGAGTGGGTGTAGTAACTTGCTAAACCAATTTTCAAAACCCCTTGTTCAATAATCAACTCTTTTTCCGCAAGATATATTCAGATTCCTAGAAATATTCAAATATTTAATATTTTACTCTACAAAATTAGGGGTGGTAGGTGGAGTAGCGTTCAAATCAGTAGTAATTGTTAACGACTAACTTAATGCTATTTTCGTTCAATTAAAACCAAATTAAAATTCAAAAGAAGATATTCAAATTATTGCAATACGTTTTGAAAATATTTTATAAAAAGATGTCCGTCATAATTTGTAATGTTTTTGTTAGCTGCCTAATTGAGATGAGCCAGATAACCATTTTATGTGGACATATTTACGGGTTGGGTATGCAACATATGAAAGATGTATCTGGTCTCCAGTCTGAGATCTGAACAGAAAAATAGCGTGACGTTTCTGTGTACTGCAAAGCAGCAGACGCTGGTTTTAATTGTATGCGGACATATTTGGTGATTATGTACACGTAATATGAAAGGTGTATCTAATCTACACACTTAGATATGAATGCAAACACAGCGTGATGTTTTTGCGCGTTGCAAAGCCATGGACACTATTTAGAAAGATACACTTTTATGCTGTCTTATGCAGGGGCTCTGTATGAGAACTATAAAAGATTCATCTGGTCTACATTCTTGCATATGAACAAAAACATAGCGTGACGTGTTGTGTGCATTACACATAAACGGACAGGGATATATCTGGGGGCTATGTATGCCAAACATGAAAAGTGTATCTTGTCTGCACTCTTAGACATGAACAGAACATAGCGTGACATGTTGTGTGCATTACAAAGCAACGGACAATGGCTTTTAAATAGAGAGACAACCTTTATAGTCTAGACGAAAAGTAGGTCCACGACATTCCCCCGGAATTTTCTTCGCCATCTGTTTTTTCATAATCCTTGAAGTGTCTATTTTATGATTCTGCCTGTTCTCAAGCTGAAATAATGTCCCATAGGGTTCATGTCTAACCATATATGACACCTAGTGCGGTTTTGAACCCGGACCCTGGGAATACAGAAGACACCATAACCTGTGAAGTAAACAACACACAGAGACAAGTAAACACATTTTTCCATACAATTCTGAGACTAGGTATTCGGGAAAATGGATATTATTAAGATTCAAACACATCTTGTCTCTATTTCAGGACAAAACCGGCAAAAAAGTTTGGAAGTCCTATAATATGAGTTGTCTTAATCCTTGAAGTGTTTTTTTTATGATTCTGCCTGTTAACATGTTGTAATCATGTCCGCCCGGGTACATTTTAACCCTATATTACACCTAGTGCCAACCCGAACACGGACACCAAAAATAGAAAATCACATAATCCTTGAAGTAAACAATATACAAAGACAAATGTACACATTTCTCCATACAATTCTGACCCGAGGAATTCAAAATAATAGTTATTATTAAGATGCAAACATATCTTGACACTATTTCAGGACAAGGACCGCAAAATAAATGTTGAAAAACAGGATAGTCCGGTTCCGATTTGGGATTAATTGTGCAGGTCAAGGCATTTTAGTTGAAAAGAGATTACAGATCCGCTATTTGACATTTACCATTTGTTATGGATATTACAGGAGAGCTCATACACAATCAGAGCGAAATAGTTTCAGCCTGGATAAAACGTACATAAATTGACAGTATATTTCATTTGGAAGCGAATCTCATCAGCTTTCCAACAGTGTATCTTGTTAATTTGTATCGGTCGAGTATGAATGGTTACAGGGGCGCCTGTCCAGCGGTCTAGGGGAAGAAGTTCAACCTGGCGGCCTTTTGGGAATCACTGCCTTGGCTAACTTGAGTCTTTGAGTTCCATAGCGCACACGCGTACGTAGTAGAAGACACTTCCGGTTCCAGCGAGCCTCGAAGAAAATAGCCAACCGAACTTAAATACATGGCAATTTCATGTAGGTGAAGTTCATATTCAGCAATCTATAGATTGTGGATTTATTTCGTGATGGTCATATATACGTGTACATATCGTTGAAAAGAGAATTTCAGCAACTTTCCAGCAGTACATCTTGACCGTTTGTATCTCTCGAGTATGAAATGTTACATTCAAAAACGTGATGTTAGGTATTTATCATTTTACAAGGAAATTTCATATATATGTATAGTTTATAGTGCGCAATCTATAGATTGTGGATTTATTTCTTGGATGGTTATATATTAAAATATTTCTCTCGATAAAAGTGCTCGACTAGAATTGTCTGGGAAATCTGGCTGACGGACATAAGATCACGTGGCCTGGCGACAAAGGAATTTTCGGCGGGACATTTCCCTTCCATTAGAGAAGGGAGAGAGACAGACCAAGTAAGTGATACTTAAAATGTATTTTTGGTTATGTATTATACTTTTTTCTCGTTGGGCTTCAGCAGCAATGTTTCCTTTTCCCCTAGTTTAGTCAGAAATGTCTTTTTGTATCTGTTGTTGTATGTGTTGATGAAATCCGCCTTTATGAAGAAATACATGTTGGAGTATTGCGTTTACTGAATGACTAGCAGCGCATGTCGTGTGGTCGAGGGGGCAGACATTCAACGGAGCGGCACCTTTCCAGTGGTTGAGGAGCGGCTTTATGGGAATGACTACGTACGTGAAAGAGACGATACTGAAGTACATTTGATTTAATAAGGATGAAAACTGTTATTACAATGCTAAGGACATCACGCGCGTACGTCGTAGAAGACACTTCCGGTTCCAGCGAGCCTCGCAGAAAATAGCCAACGCAACTTGAATAAAAGGACATTTCATGTGTATATATAGTTCATAGTCGGCAATCTATAGATTGTGGATGAGCATATATACATCGATTTATCGTTGGAAAGAGAATCATATTAGCTTTCCAACAGTGCATCTGTCAATTTGTATCGGTCCAGCATGAAAGGTTACAGTCTAAAACGTAAAGGTAGGTATTTTTCATTTTACACGGAAATTTCATTTATATATGTAGTTCATAGTCGGCAATCTATAGATTCTGGATTTATTTCTTGATGCTCATATATACATCTATATATGGTTGGAAAGAGAATTATATCGGATTTCTATTGTAGCTTTCCAACAGTCCATCTTGTAGATATTTCTTTCCAACAATATATAAATGTGTATATGACCATCAAGAAATAAATCCACAATCTATAGATTGCCGACTATGAACTACACATATAAATGAAATGCCCGTGTAAAATGAAAAATACCTACCTTTACGGGACAAAATACATTGTTGGAAAGCTGATAACGTTCTCTTTCCAATGATTTATGTCAAGTTGTATACGTTTTTTCCAGGTTGAACCTATTTTCCGTAATTTGTTACAGGACTATATCGTTATTGAAATCGTCTTTTAGAATTTAAAAGAAATAACTTGCTAGAAACATACCCGGGTGTACACACAGAACATTTCATGGGGATAGGTTGTGTGGTTAGTGATTTACGCTGTAACATTCGGAATCAATGACATACAATTCTGGCTCTGATTTGAATGAGCTCTCCTTTAATAACTACACAAATTGGTAAATGTTATACAGCAGATATGTAATCAGCACCCTTGAATTATCTCGTTCCAACTGAATGACGAAGTTTATTCTAAAATGCCTTGATCTGCAAGGATTAAACAACAGATTATAGGACAAACAGTTGATATCGATTCTTTGCCGTTTCTGTCCTGAAATAGAGACAAGACCTGTTTGAATCTTAGTAACACCCATTTTCCCAAATACCGTGTGTCAGAATTGTATGGAACAATGTGTTCACTTGTCTCTGTGTGTTGTTTACTTCATAAGTTATGCGTTGTCCGAGTTCAGAACCGCACTAGTTGTCATATATGGTTAAAAATTAAACCCATGGGACATTATTTCAGCTTGGCGACAGGCAGTTTCATAACATATATATTTCAAGGATTGAGAAAAAATAGGTGGCGAAAAGAGATCCGGGGGAATGTTGTGAACCTACCTTTCGTCTAGACGAGTAGTTCTCAACCTGTTTTGCTCATGGCCCCCTTTGACTTGTAATTTACCTCTGTGGCGCCCTCAAGTTTTTAGATGCTTCCATTCCATCTTCCCGCTCATCTCTAGAAAGCAGTTTCTGGACGGTAGATTCCGCTTGCAATAACATCTCATGTTTATTTAGATGTTTTCTGTCATGCTATAAGAAATAAGATATGAAATTAGCGTAACCTTGCCGAGATTCGAAGGTCTGACCCAACGGGCAGTGGTCTGATCATTTACTGACTGGCCATCGTTCCAATAATAGAATGGAGCTGAAAATTCATTTTGAATTGCATGTGATAAATACGGATTACCGAAATTGACATAATTGAAAGAAAATGTCAGTACCTATTTATGAATATGTTTATTTATCAAAAGATTAATTTGTGAGAAAAAGTGGTAGACATATTTCTTTTAAAGTCATATAACCGATTATTTACCATGTCATCTCAAATATTGATGAATATGAAATAGTGTTATCATTGTTTGTTAATTCAATGCCATCCTTGTGGGTGATGCAGATCCGCAACTTTCTTTTTATTATTTGGCCTTGTCTTTGACAGATAAAGGTCACCCCTTTGTACAATATTGATAACAAGTGAGATATACGACTAAAGCCAGATTCAACAAAGTATGATGTGGGAAAAGCAATAATATACAACTTTGCTTTTTCCCAGAGTAGTTGATATTTCTTAGCAGTGTCACTACTTTTCCATATATTATATTTCCCATCTTTGAATCTAGCTTGTGTTGCTTGGTCACTCTGTAATTCGATATGGCTCTGCTGTAAAGCAATGTCTACATCAGCAGCATTTACTTCAAATGGAATCATCACCCAAACCGAGATATTCATCTCTAGTAGGTCGCTGAACCGGGATTGCATATCATTCAAATGTCCAACATACACAGCAAGGTCATCATCTTGCAATTCGTTGCTAATCGAGGCCAAACATGGGAATTGCGCCAACGCACGACGCCATATATTAATCCCAAACAGCTTGAGCTTTCCAAGATATGTGCAAGGTATTAGATCACAATGTTCCCCTTGTAAGTGTGTATTAAGCAGATTCAGATTTTCAAATACAGCTGATAGGTTTGATATAGCACATCTCACAGCAAGCAACTGCTCTCCGAGCTGCTCGCTTCTTAGGAATTAAACAACAGAGTTACATTGTGCAACAAAGCGACGAATACAATTACCTTTCGATAACAATCGCAATTCTGTATGCATTATAAGGCGGTCAACATCTTCTGCATTACTTACTTCGTGAAAGAGACGATACTGAAGTGCATTTGATTTAATAAGGTTGGAGACTGTTATTACAATGCTAAGGACATCATGCAAACGTCCACCCAATTGTTAAATTTGTATGGCCCACTAAAATATGACTGTGGCACCCCAATATACTATTTCGTTCACGTGCCCCCCAGCAATGTGATACGGCCCCCGGTTGAGAAGCACTGGTCTAGACTAGTATCCGAAAACACTTCAGCGTCTTCCGAAATGAACGGCTAACGTTTTGGCCAACGTCAGAACGGTTATTCCTCATAGGAGTTCGGAAGCTTTTGGCAGCATAGTATATACTCTCAACAGAATTATTAATTTTATGGACAACATTTGGTAAACATAATGTTCACCTATCAGCTTTATTATCCAGATATGCATCACATAGAACACTTTAAATTATTCATTAAGTTGAATGATTTCCAATTATAAGCATTCATAACACCCTGTCTTTAATAACCAGATTACTACTGCAGGTCTGGTTGGTCACCCAATAGAAACCGTCACCTGACCAATATTGGGTTGATCAATTAAGAAATTGGAAAAAGAAGGGGTCAATGAATAGGTTACTTCTCTCGCCTTTTGTTGGATAGTGATCACTAAAGAAGTCCGAATTAAAAAACAAAAAACAAGTATGAATGCTGCCGGACACACTCTAAGGGTATCGATTCAGCATAAACCTACATAGTAAATTGTGTACCATGATGCATCCGTGTGAGCACCGCCAAGATACCGTTGTAGAAACTCCGGCACTTGGCGAGACAGCAGTCGTTGGTTCTTCGGGTTACAGCTGAAAAATGGGAAGGTGACCCACCTTCCCATTTTTCGAAGATAAAGAGGCAATGTAAAAATTAGTTTTTAGAAACTGCCAGGTAAAATGAGAAGACACAACGCGAATGACTATTTCCCACATCTACCCCTCGCACACCCCCATTCTCCGGTCATCCGTCTTCATCGTGCCGTGATCAACTACTACTGATTTTAGTAGTCCCAACTCCTGGCCCTAGACATTCTAGGTCTGTCCTGTCCGGCTTCGTTCTGCCAACTGATTCCCCTCCAAAATCCCAAAGACATCCCCTTTCCTCAGTTGAGCCAATACCCCAATCCCCTGGTGACCTATTTAAAGTCAAAGTTTTTCTGAGACACTTTTTCTTTCTTATACTATCATGCAACGAAGGCTTTATCTGTTACATGCCCTTCACACTGCTACAATTGTACCCCTCACTAAAAAAAATACTACGTTGTTTCTAGACATAATAAGCAGTAAATGTTTAAATATTCAGCCCTCTAGCGCCATTTGTGTGGCCTGTACGTGAGATAAATAGCCAGACAGGCGGACAGAAAGACAGACAGAGAGACAGACAGACACACTTAAAAACTGAAAAAGACCTGTGTAAACGGTTTCGGCGACAGTTTTGGTTGACGGTTTCCAGCATTGTTTTGTGACAGATACCAAATAAGGCATTGTTTGTTAGCTGTGGTTAAACCGAACTCTAACATTCATTAGCAGTGGAGATATTGTTTTGATCTTCTAAGCTTTAACATTAAAAGAATATGACAAGCTATTTAATAAGAAAAAATAAATCAGAGGCAAATGTGTTCGAAAAAAAAATTCTAATCCCGAAGCTGCACTCAGCGTTCACGTTGTCGGCCATTAACACTAAGATCGTCTTTTTAGAAACGTTTATTGTTCTGTTTATTATATCGCCTTATGGATATTGATTGGATTCTCTTAAGCTGTAACACAGTGGTTCCCAATCTTTTCATTACCAAGGACACCTTTTTCTGAAATGAATTTCCCCACGGAACTCAGGCTTCTGTAAAGTCTGCCTACCCAAAAACTCATAGACCCCACAGTAATACGTTTGTGGATACCACTAGTGTTGTATAGTGGGGTGAATGTCCTGGACTTGGATAGAAAGGAAGGACTCGAATACCGGTTGTAAAGATATGTGACATATTGTTTATTCCATAGCATACGTGGATGTCGGCCGGTGGATGAAGAGTGGGAGAGAGATAAGGAGAACCGTCAGTCTGTCTCCAACAGGGACAACGGTCTCGTGTCTTTCAGCCGGGCTTAGGCGATCTACCTCTCTGGTTGAGTCCTGTGAGCTTCTCCGTCTCTTACCTTCCTTTATCGGGTTTGAACGCCCAGCTGGTGTCGTTTCCGGTTTCTACATCCTGTTTTTTGGATATGCTAAGGTGACCGGGTCACTTCCACTTACGCACAGGTGTTGGCCTGGAAATGACATTCTCGTGTGAGTATATCATAACACTAGTAGTCCGAGGAACCCAGGTTGGGAACCGCTGCTTTAACATGATCAGCAACCGAAAAGGAAATAATAAATCGGAGGAAATGTGTTCGAAAATAATGATTCTAGTACCGAATTATTGATTTTTGTTTGCTTTGAAATCTGCAACCAGTATTTGCGTCGACGTCCATTAAAACTAAGAATGTCTTTTTAAAAACATTACTTCTCTTTCTGTTGTCGAAAGGAGAAACCATGAAAAGGCTTGGGAATGCTCGTTGAATAAATAGCTACAAGGGGAAGTAATTCGGTACTCGAATAAATTGCAATTTCAAATAAGGAAAGAAAAGAATGGAAACGATTTTCCCACAAAAACGTTTGAAATTGTTTGAATGATGTTATCGACAATCTTATTTGCAATATTTTATTGTTGGACGTTTATTGCTAAAACTGCGACCCTTGAAAGTTTCAATTAAATAACGCAGGCCTCTTGGGTAAATGTCGAAGAAAAGTTATTCAATAATGAAACATGAAACAGAATGTCACGTCTTTGAATGGAAATGAAGATATGACGGTTTGCATACTTAATTAGGTTCTTTTGGGCATAACATTATCGATTAGCAGTTCTTCTTCTGTAATAATAATAATAATAATAATAATAATAATAA
>VCCN01003666.1:581536-595527 GCA_006491835.1 Architeuthis dux
CTCTTTTTTGTTTTGCATCATATCTTGTATTTCTGTATTGGGCCCTTTGTACCCTTAAACTGTCTTTACTTGTAGATATTGTTCAGTAAGGACGTGAACTCTTTTTTTGTTTTGCATCATATCTTGTATTTCCTTATTGGATCCTTTGTACCCTTAGAGTGTCTTTACTTGTAGATCTTGTTCAGTAAGGACTACTGTTTTGCATCATATCGTGTGTAGATACTCAGTTCTTTTTCAGATCTTAGCCTACGATCACATGCAAAAATATTTCAGGTGTTTTACAAGAATTAGCGCTATTCGAAGTTTTAGTTATCTGCATTAGTTGTTCATTACTGAAAACGCAGAATCAATCTAGGCTATTAGGTTTGGGTACCTCTACCTTGATCTTATTTTTGCTTTTTAGATCTTTTTAAAGCTTTTAAATATTCAGGTGGGGAATTATTGCGTTTGAAGCCATTTGTGACCATCAATCAGAAATACCAATTAAGAGATTATCTCCTCCTATCTACTATGTTCTCGTCACTTAAGACTTGATCAGTCTGTTGCTGACGAAAACCGAATACAGTTACCATTTGGTATTTCTCAAGACCAAAGTTAGGGAAATTTCGTACAGAACAAAGCTATTTGGTTAAAAGAATACAGAGTCGGCACTACAGCAAATAACAATCCCTTACGCATGAATATGATATGATACAATTTAAATATACATGAACAATACATACAGAAATATGTATTTTAATCCATTTTTCGTTGGGTACTTTGTACCCTTAGAGTGACTTTACTTGTATATCTTCATCAGTAAGGATCTGTACCCTTTTTTTGTTTTGCATTATATCCTGTATTTGCCTTGTGGAGATACTCAGTTTTTTTTTCCAAGTTTTGCCAACGATCATTGTTTTTGATACGATAGTCATTTCCTAATCTAGTGACATGGGAAACACATTCAGGTGTTTTACAAGAATTCGGGATATTCAAAGTTGTAGTTATCTGCATTAGTTGTTCATTACTGAAAACGCAGGACCAATCTAGGCTATCAGGTTTGGGTACCTTTACCTTGGTGTTATTTTTGGATTTATTTGATCATTTTAGAGCTTTTAGATATTCAGGTGGGGAATTATTGCATTTGAAGACATTTGTGACCCTTTTTCCCAGAAGAATATGCCAAATAGATTCAATCTGTTCAAAGTTTATTCGCAGATATTTCCTAAGCTTGCAAGCTATATAAATGTCGACTACGTATATATATTTCTAACATTTTAGTTCAGGTAGACATCAATATTATTCTGTCAATCAGGACTTGTTTCAGCTGATTCCATTTGTGGAATGCAGATGGAATGCGGAAATAAAGATAGTGTGATGGATCTTCTTTATTATTTATGATCATGTTCCCGGGGTATTTAAAAGATGCGCACATTTCTCAATGCGACTCCCTCAACAGCAATAAGTGATGGGCTTTTTAATTTCTTCCTCGACATTAAAAGCCATTGTTTCAGTCATACTAGTTGGAATTTTAAAACCAAACCTGGCAAATGTTGTGTACAATCTCCTAAGCTTAATGTGGGTACTTGCTGTAAGGAAAATGTTAGAGAACTATGTAGTATTATACGGTTGCACATGTCAATATGCAAGTGTATCCACACATGCATAAGTGCATTTCTTTCCGCTGATGCACCTCTCGTACCAGGTGGGATGAAGGACTGGGGCTTAAACAAAAATCACGGGAGGGAAGAACCTGTGGAAAGAAAAGAAACCGTTGTTTCATGCAGGACAAGGTTCTCACACGTGAGCATAGAGCAATGTGACAAAGCCCGTTCGTTTCCAGAAGAAATGTGTCCTACTTATTTCTGTTGATAAACATCGATGCATGGCAGGTTCGCGGATCAATCAGGGCATTGGATTCTGTTTTGTTGGAATCCCAACAAGTAGTTTCATTTCTGTTTCTAGTTACTAGTGACAGTTAGTTACTTTATTGAAAGACCGACGTCAAAGATAGTAGTAGTTCTAATCAGGCCGCATTCTTTTTCCTCCTCCCACCCACTCGCTCCCGCACCCTGACGGGTGAGGAGTCAACTCCCAAAATCTTTTTATATGCAAACATCAAGTTAGGGTTACATAAACAATTTCACTGCACCTTATAGTTTATTGACTATAAGGTTCCAACTTTCAAATCGCTCTCGGTGAGAAGTCCTTATCCAGGGTGGGGGGACATTGGCACAATGATATGCTGACATATTTCCTTAACAAACCAAGTATAAAAAGTAGCATCACACGGTAGTTTGTAATCAGAGAAGAGCCTACCATATTTGATGGTATATAAAACCCCACTCCCTTATTTCAATAGGGAGTATTATAAAAATGCAATTCTTCTTATTTATCACCCATGTTTTATTCTTTTCTTTTAACTCCTCCTGAAGTTCTCTCTAATGTTGGGCTGTACAATGATGGTCCCGCTTACCCGTTGAGCCATTCTTTGATGGAAAAGCGGAGGACTTCTTTTTCCCTGGGCTATGATTTTAATGTTTGGATTAAAAGTAAATCGTCCGTCTGCTTAGTGACAACTCGCATTCGAGTATGAACGGCCGGTGACGAAGGCTTCCTTTGCATGCGTCAGCTTACTGATCCTTGCAAGTGCAAGTCCACCGAAGGGATACATCCATGCTATTCATACAGCTCGGAGTGTACTCAAATAGCTGTTGGGTGCACAGAAGACTGGGGAACTTCTGTCTGTAAGGCAGACGTGTTATCCATTACACCAACCAATAGTGGGATTAAGCCCTGTCAAAATACACCGGAACATTGAAGCAAGCAGAGTGGTATCACATAGGAAATTGTCCCAATTACAAAGTCTGCTTTCTCTAGGAATGACGATGGACACGGTGAAATAATACAAAGATGAGAACAATATACTTTCAAGATCCGAGGTTATAGTGACCAGAACCGTCCGTTTTATTACAACTTCCCCCTGGATAATTGCCCCTGGATAATGGTCCCTAATATAGCAGCTGTAAAACCAAAGTTAAAGTTTGCTGAAATGCAGCACCCATGGGGGAATTGTCCAGATGCTAATTGTCAAGAGCCATTTATCAGAGGAGGGGGCAATTGTGTTATGTGGTCAATTGTTCCGGGGGAAGTTATCTTGAACAGTCTGATAAAACAAACAACAGGGCCCAGTCAGAAACAACCATTGTCTTATAATAACAATGACCCGTCTAAAACATTTAAAGCAGGAACTGTTTCAAAGTAAAACATTTACTGCAAAGCAGAATGTTGTTTGGGGCTAAATACTGGCAGTATTTACGCTTATTGAATTGTATTCATAAAGATTTTACATGAAAGAGTAGCTCTGGGAATTATATTTCTAATGAGAGAATCCTCTACTTAGAAGAGCCAATAGAATATTAGCAGACAAGGATCATTAATAGATCAATGGATAGCTTGGTATATTTTGGTAACCGTTGAGTGCACTTCACCTTTAACATTATCTATCCTGTAACCCACTGCACGGTCGTTGAAACATCACAGCTGATTTCGTGTGTCAAGGGCGAGATAGCCAGACGGAGCTCATCCCTCTTAAGGCTGATTTGGAATTAGAGTTGTCCGTCTACTAGACAGGTTGCCAACCATAGCAAGACATATTATTTCCCCACCCATTTATCCATAGCTCAGATATAGACTCCTGCCCTTCCCAGGGGCATTAGTGCGAAGTGAACACACAGTGAACTGTTACAGTCGGAGTTTGAAATTAGCTCCCGGATTCCAGTCTCCGAGCCGTCAACCATTGGACCAGTACGCCCCCCGCTGTAATTAGAGACGTACAGAAAACATTGCTAATTCGGCAATAATCTCGCTAATCCATTTTTTATCCGACCAGTTTTGCCAAGGAAATAAACTAATGTTATGCCTAATCTTGCAAACCATTCAAATGTGATCCTCTTATCTCCCTCTTCTGGAGAGACCATTTAAATAGCAGGAAAATAATGCAAAGAACCGCTAATGATGAAAACCAGATCCAGAAAACAACATTTGTATCGTGTGGCACAGATCGCTCATATCGGCCAAGATGAAATTGTGGGAAATGAGAGAAACCGGCAATCAAATAATTCGAAAATTTAAATAATCAGAGTAAAATGAAAACATAATAAAGTCATAATGGAGAGCAAGTAAATCCAGCTGATAAGATATGTCAACACTTAAGACCATCTATTATCTGCTCAGCAATTCCGAACGGGGCTCACATGGCAAATCTGATGAAGGCCATAAGATGGACATATTAATGTATACATGTCTGTCTATCTGTTCATGTTGTATCCCGAAAGCTGCGAAGAGCTCTTAAGGGGACGGTCGCCAAAAACGGGTTGGGAATAGCTGTTTTAACCTAATGTAACGAACGTTTCGTCTATAAATTGTAAAATTTGAAACCGTCAACCAGAACTCTTTCAACACGGGATTCTTTAATGATTCTAGTTGGCTGGCTATCTATATATTACCAATGGAGATAGAGGGATGAACATTTAAATATTTACTCTTTATTATGTCTAGAAAAACATTATTTTTGTTTTTGAAAATCACCCCCCAAAGGTTTCTAGTGGGGTATTCAATTTACAATGTAAGTTTATGATACATTGGTCCCTTACTTTGAGTCCACCGGCGTACAAGCTTGCTTTTTGAAATTTGAACATTTTGAGTGATCATCACCAAACAAAAGGCAAGAGAAGTCATTTATTCATTGATCACCCCTTTTTAAATGTTTTAATCAGCCTAACACAGTATGCTAGTCACATGTGTTTAGTTGAGTTTATCTGTATTGTTTTCAAGGGAGAGAATGATTTAACTACAACGATTTAAAAATGAGGATGTACGTTTGAATAAATTTGTCCTGGAAGTATCAAGCCATTTGGAGAATCGTTTGCAGAACCTTTTATGTAACTTTGCAACAAGACACTCTCTTGTGGGCTTTTGAGTGAGCGTATGTACCGTATGAGAGATCGTAGAAGGTTTGTTTGTTTTTCTTTTTTGGGGGGGATCTCTTTGAACGTTCACAAAAATCCCCCATTAAAATTGATTATAATTGCTTCTCCGCTTTATGGCATTTCGGTTTACGAAAAGTTTCATTAGAAACCTTTATTTATATTTAACGTTTATTAGGTGCCGTAAAGGGAACTTTCGAAAAGCGGGCTGTACTTTTATATTTCATAAAGCGTTAATTGAAAGCAGGAAAGGTCAATACAGGGCATTTTCAATTGACCCTTTGAAATGAAATGATTTTAAACTAACTAATAAAAATCAAAGCTTTTTTCGAGGTCGAATTTACTTTTGAGCCATAAAGTATTTTTGAAGAAGAGAAGTTGAAATTTCAATTAAACCATGTAAAGGAAGATGTGAGACCGTTATGTCCAAGGAAAAAGTTAATTAACACACACCAACTGAAGGCAACGGATATTAAAATATGATAATTAAAACAGGCAATGAAAAAATCAATTAAACTAATGTCGAATCAATTTAACATGAAAAGAGAAAAAGACATTCGAAAGGTGATTTATAGGACGGAAGTTAATTTAAAACAAACCAACTTTTATCAAACATTAATTGATTCATCAAAATAAAATGATTGAAACATGCCCAACATGACTTCGCAACTGGAACAATTATATTGAGTTCAGTAGTTTTTAACATATGTCGTTATCATTCGAAAAATGTTAGGATCATTGATCACATTCTTTTTGGTTTTGATGTTATCGTTAAATTTCTGCCAACATAAGCAAAGGCGAAATGTGGGCAAAAAACAGTGTAATTCGGGCAAAACCATGTAGACTTTCGGGCAAATTAACCCCTTTTCGCCCTTAACCAAAGAGTTCCTATACGCTCATAGTTGTCGATACGCTCGTCTGCCTTCCTCAAATCACACATCTTTGTGAAAGGAGAGGGTTCCTTCATAAAAGTAATCGAGGGTCATTCCTGGCATAGAAAGTTCAATTGAGATAGAGAACTCCATTGGTAAAGGTCTTTAGAAATAGGACAATAAATATACTGATTTCCAATGGTACTACATACTTACAGACACAGTGCTGCATAACAGGTATCGCCACGGAAAATGAAATCGGCGAACTGGGTTCGAATTCTGTCTGAGGTTGCTTGTATACACTCGCTCTATTTCCTTTGAAGAATACATGAAAGCAGCTTGCTCATCGCTTGATATTCTGACAAAAGTCCCGACATTAGCATGCCACGATGATTGACGAAAACCGACGTCAGTCAGGCCAATGATTTTGCTCTGTTTCCGGAACAATGTATTGCAAGGATGCCTCGCCATGTAATAACTTTTGTTTTTGTTACTGGGTAATAAGTGTTATTTTCTGATTTATTATGTCTAAAATGTATAGAAAATGCCAATTATTCCCTTCGAACTTTGCTTTTGCGACCACGACATTGATACTTTGAAATCTACTTATTTCCAATTGGACAATGGGAAAATTGGGACATTCTAATCACGTCAAGTAAGAAAAGCAAATACCTTAATCTGGGGTAACATTGAACAAGGGGGTTACATTGAACGACGAATAAAAACAACCGGCATTATTATTAAGAATACATCTAATTTGGGTTTCAACAGAAAATGATGCTATTCTTTAATAATAATGCCGTCTATTGTGCTTAAAACCATTTATTTATGTGTTGTTCAAAGTTACCCCGCTGTTGAATGTTACACCGGTTTACGGTACATATGAATATCACTGTCCTGACCAGAAAACCTTTGAAGTTTGAAGGGAATAATAGCCATTTACTTACATAAGCAATCAGAAAATAACACTCACTACCCAGGAACAAAAATCGCGTTGCACGGTGTAATGTTTATCAGATTTATCTCGCTAACTCTTACTACTAATATGAGTTCGATCAATATCTGTGACCTTGTACCACACTAAGCTAGGTTAGGCCAAGCTCAAACGCATGACTGAAACAGTTACGTATTTATCACAGGTGGTATAGGTCGGTGTTCGAACCCTGGTAAAGTGCAAAGATTTCGAATAATGGTTTTCTAGATAAGCAGACCATCTCTACTCCATTCCCAGGCCACTTGGAAGATAGGAGTAGAACCCAACGGTTCATGCTATTTGTCCTTGTGGAATACTAAAGTAATTTGTGACGCAGTAATACCGTTCACATATTTATATAGGGTGTGGACACTGCTAAATAACTCCGCTTGCTCTAGGGTCGCCATGAAAGACAATTCCATCGCTGCATTCAAGATATGCGACCAAGCAAAGAAATAGTCTTTATGAATGAGTTTTGCAAATTAGGTAAGATAAGGGTTTTATTTCAGATCTGGAATATGCATTCATTGTTATTTTAAATAATCAATTAAAATTAATTATTCCTGGTAAAAAAATGGAATACCATTTCGCCGCATACAATACGGGACTTTTGCGGGGCATTCTGCTCGGTGATACTTTCTTTAACCCCTAACTGTAGATGTAGACTTCTGGAATCAGACAAGACGTAGCGTAAATATGTTAATATTTCTTTTGAAAATAATAAACTACGTCTTATAGCCAGATAATGTCTGTCTTCAAATATTAATCTGTCGTTATATGTTCTGCATCATCAGTTCATAATAGAGATCTATCAGCTTACCAGCAATGAAAATTGCGTGTAGCAGTGTGTGTGTGTGTGTGTCTTGTGTGGCGTCAAGCCTGATATGTTATATAATTTGATAATGAATCTTATCTGTCTTTTACGACAAGAAATGAACATCGTTCTTCAAGCTAAAAACTGAATATATCGATTGGTTTGGCGATTCTCCACCAAACGCCGTTCCAACGCAGCCACTGATGTCTTGGAGAGGTTCCATATTGTAGTTCCATAATAATAGCGAAAAGAGACTACCCCATGAAAGGCCTTTTCTCTCTTTTCTATCCCAAAGGGCCTTTAAAACGAAATACGTTGTTAATAATTTCTCTTTGAAGTCAAAGTTTCAAAGAGGTGTGTCAGCCATTAGGACGGCCGGACACCCGCTGTGAATTGTAATGAATTGATAGCCAAGGGAGAGAACTCTGATAATTACACAAGGAAGAACTTATTGTAGGGATCGATAAAAATCAAATCAAGTCTATGAAGAAAGAAGAAAATCTCTAGGAACGTCATTCGTGGTTGAATGAAACTCTTTCCATTGTCTGATACGAAGAGTTGTTTTGTTGGAGGGAGAATGAATGGATCTTCTAGACATACAACATATAGACATACTTGATTAGAATACACTAGTAACCGTGCTCTCAAAGATGAAGACTGTTTCATCAATTCTAGAGCATTGGTCATAAAGAGTTTTACTTTACTTTTTGCAAAACATTTTGCGACCGTTGACCGAATACTCACATAATTAGTTATACAAGCGTCAATTTCGTAGTCGACAATTTCCTTGAGCAAACTTTTCAGGTCCTAGATGTTAGTTTCGCAATTTGGTCTGCTGGGACAGTGGCATCGATTTATCGGACTTTTTCATTACAATAATTACATTTGGTCTTGATGAGTGACGTTTGAATTTCAAAATCTCAAAAGTTTCACCTTTTTTGTTTTCCAGAACAGCTTCTGATTTGTGATTATATCTTTCGTTTGCATGTCTGAATCCAAGTCATTTGCATAATTCCGAGTAAATCACAGTCCCCACACAGTCGCGTCTGTTTTTGTATTCCTTTTGTGCTTTTGCTTTGATATAATTGGTCCTGACACATTTTGTTTGGGTTTTAATGATAAACAAATCAGTTTATCTTTGCAGATGTTCTCTGCGTAAGCATGCCTATGGCCGTTCGTTTTCGATGTTTGATAACTGCCTTTTAAATTCTTCATGAGGAATTATACTTTTTGTATTTTCCTTTTGTTGCTATATTCCTCACTATTCCTCTGATTGTCGCGGTGGTGGTGGTGTCTGCATTTTCACATTATTTCTGGCGTTCATCACTGGAGACTGGGTGACGACAAGCCTCCTCAAGACTCTAGCCCTCCCCTCAGCAGTGCTGAGGTTTGCACTTTAACACCAGATGTCTGGTGGTCATCGCCGAAGGCTGAGTGACAGTAATCCTCCCCAGGTCTCCTCACATATCACAGCAGCGATGTAGTTTGTACCGTACCAACCTTTCCACTGCTTTACTTACACATGCCTTCTTCATTCTAGCTATTAGACCATTGCTGGCGGCTAGATGTCGTCAGTATCTTATTTTCCAGTAGTCCCCTCAGTACTCGTGCAGACACCAGTAGTGCTGTGGTTTGCATAGTCTCAATCCTTCATCTCCAGCTCACAGTGCGCCTGCTATTTGCACTACCCTGACCTTCTTGTTCCACACTTTCTCAGCTCACGGGCCAAGTCCTGTTTTTTTCCAGCTTTTCAATCTCTTTCATATTCACTCTGTGCTCCGCGTCTATGATTTGGCAGATTCTCTTTCCCAGATCCGGTCTTCTTCCTTGGATTGGCTGGTCGCTTTGGATGTCGAAGTCCCAGAGTAATTTGTGGATTCTACTTTACAGGACAGTCTCTGGTTTGCGATGGTACCCTTTTTCTATATGGTCGAATCCTAGTCGTTTACATAGTTCCCAGTGTATAACAGTTGTTACCCTGTCAGTCTTGTGTTCTTGGCTAGTTTACTACATTCACTGATTATACGGCATTTCTTTTTTCTGGATTCTGTTGATTTTTGCCATGACATGATAATTTCTCTTGATCGGTACGGATAGATTTTTATGTGCATAGTAAAAGATTGGTCGATTTCTTCAGAGGTTCTGATGTTTCTCATATGAAATAATTAAATTAAATCGAGTGTATTCTGCTTACGAGCATGAGGATAGTTGTCTGGTTCCCGAGGGTAAATTTCACGATAGAAGAAATTGATGTAAACATCAGTAAAGGGGGCAAAAGGCGGGCGGGGAGGGGGGACGTAGAGAAGGGAACCAATAATAACAGACAGACAATTATAAAGAACAGGTCTGGTTAGTCACACGATAGAAACCGTCACGTGACCAACGTATTTTGACTGCATGCCGTGTTGAGGGTGATCAAATTAAAGAATTTGAACAAGAGGGCGATCAATGATTAAGTTACTTTTCTCGCCTTTTGTTGGGCAGTGATCGCTAAAATAATCAACCGTGGATGCTACTGGATACAAACTTTAGCATAAACTTACATTGCAAATTGAATCCTCCGATGGGGGGTGGGTTTAAAAAGAAACTGTTTTTTCTAGACATTATGAGTAAATGTTTAAACTTTAGGTCCTCTAGTCCGCGTGACACATACATAGATGCATACATAGATAGATAGCCAGCCTGCCAGACCAACTTAAAAACTGAAGAAACCTACGTTGATAGTTTTGGTTGACGGTTTCTAATGATGCAAGTATTGAAACTGGAAAGAAGCCACGAACTAACAAAGAAAGAAAGGACAACAGAAAACAGCAAATCGAAGAAAAATAGAAATAAAATAAGAAAAATAGAAATAAAATAAGAAAAAGTCTCAAAAATAAGACAATGTGAATGAAATACAAAAGAAATAGTTAATAAAGAATAAAAGAAAGAAAGAAAAAGTAATTCAAAGACTGAAATAAACATAGAATGAAAGAGAGAGAGAAGAGAGAGAAGATAAATGGCAGCTCGTAGGATGGGGGAAGGAGGCAGAAGGAGCCTCTTGCTGAATGCAGTGTTGCCAATTTACCGCGTTTCGCGCTAGATTCAGCGCGTTTCTTGTTTTGGCAGTGCAAAAAGTGCTAAACATTTTCTGGCTATTTTTGACCATTTTTAACGTCTCCTTGGTATTTTGGGGCCATTCTTGGCTATTTTAAAATAGCTTTGGCTTTTTCAGTGTTTAGCGCTTTTTAGCGCTTTTTGGCAGTCAAATTAGCGCGAAAATATGTTTTGAGTTGGCAACACTGGCTGAATGTGCAATAGGTGATAGGAAAGCTGGAAGCCAGAAGTTGATGGGCATCTGGCCATCATTGCCGACCCACCAACTGGACAGTGTGGTGGCTAAGGGTCCAAACACCCAGTGAAGGTTGGGTACCATCAGATGACATCTGCTCTTGGCCAAAAAGATTATGGTTAACTTATAAGGTAACCGTAGAATACAGAAGAGAAAGGAGGAAATAAAAGGGGGAAGCGGGGAAATGAAAGAAAAAATGAATAACAAAACGTGCAAAAACAATTAAATCAAAGCGAATTATTGTAGACTGAAACAAATACGAGCAAAGAAAAAACAGGAGGGTCAGTAGAGAAGAAGCAACAATAAAAGTAAACAGGTCTGGTTAGTAACTCAATAAAAACTGTCAAGTGACCAACGTCTTCTGGTAGCATGCTGTGTTTGGGGTGATCAATTATACAATTGGAAAAAGGGGTCATAAATGAATAAGTTACTCGTCTTTTGTTGGGCAGTGATCACTAAAAAGTCCGACTTTTCAAAAACAAACAAGCGGGTATGCTGCCGGAAACAAACTAAAAGACCAATCCAGTAAAAACTCACATTGTAAATTTAACCCCCAACTACACACTTATTTAGGGGAAATTTTGAAAAAAACAAAAAGAAAGTTCTTTTCTAGACATACTAAGGAGTAAATGTTTACATTTTCAGTCTTCTAGCTACTTTGCGATATATACATAGCCAGGCAGACCAACTTAAAAACTGAGGGAACCTATGTTTACAGTTCTGGGTGACAGTTTCTAATACGATTCCCTTCAAGAGGCCTGGTCATTTCAGAAGGACATTGTCATATTAATCAATGCTTCCCTGAACATGTCACTTAGAGTTGATCAAACAAAGAACATTGACGGCAACGAAACCATTTCATATTATTAACTCTCGTTCGGCTACTCCGTTCCCGTGTCCTTGTCGGAAAACCGCAGTCAGTTGTGTATTAGCTATGGTTCACTTCCTTCTCCTCCGAGATATTAGACAATGAGATCAACCATACGCCAATCAGACTATGTGACCTTTCATACACAGACAGAAGTTGAACAATTAATAACGTGTTCGCCATCAGTGCCTTGTCAGGAAAGCATCCAACTCCCTCGTGAATACTCACATCAAAACTACCATTACCACAAGCACATAATGAATTCCGTGTTGATTACGCTAAACGACTGCTAAAGGTTGCTTTTAAGGTGGAGGCTGGTTCGATCCCCGCACGGAGCTCGTTTCTTTATTCATATTTACGATTTGGGCCTCTCGTGTAGCAGTCGTTCACGCCGGCGTCGGTCAAATATAGGTTCCCAACTAATAAATGTCTTAATAATTATCATATTCTGTCGGCATAGAGAACCACATTATATTCGTTCCTAAATACGAACGTGAATGTAGAGAGACTAGCAAAGTGTAGGATTAAAATACTCCTGCCTATCATGAGAACATCGTTAGCTCATTTGGTAGAGCATAGCCTGTGTATAAGGTTGCTTACAGGGTGGACGCGTGTGCGATCGAGGGTTTCTTTATTCACATTTACGATCACAGCAGCGCCGGTCAAATATAGGTTCCCAACTAATAAATGTCATTATAATTATCCTATTCTGTCGGATATAAGAAGTAGACATTATTTGATATATATCACCCATAAATAAGTACACCCTTACCAATAGGTTATAGCGAGTTAATTTTCTTCTACAGCAAACATAGCAGGATTTTAATATTCCTAGTGGAACATTACGCAATAAAATCAGATATTATTTATGACTAAACTCTACAGCATTGGAACTATGTTGCCAAAAATATGAATATATTGGCGTCCAAAGTTGAGTACAACACTGCGAAAAACTATTTCAATAGTTCCAATGCTGTAGGATTTCGTCATAAATAATACCTGATAATATCTGTTTTGATTGTGTAATGTTCCACTTGAAATAATAAAATCCTGCTATGTATGTGTGTGTGTATTTGTTTTAGAAACAAATATGCTTACACACACACACACCAGCATGGCTTGGCTTTGCGAACGGAGAAATAGGAGGGGATCTTGTTGTCTATTGCAGACCCGATGATTGTCGGCAAAGCTCACAGGGAACAGCATAAAAAGCCCCCACATCATGCGCTATGAAACTTTAAGGTTGAATGTGATATAGGGATTAGTTTTGTAATATTTTCCTGACCACAGCGCTACTATTGTCTGCGAGGATACTGGGAATGCTGCTGGTGATCTGAGAAGACCTAGCGACACCCACACACCAAACGACAATCCCCCAACATCCCGCAGAAACAGGAAGATGCATAAACACGCCAGCAATAATAATGATAACAGTGGATTACATTCTTATTATCATTATATTATCACACGCACACGCGCGTCCACGCCTGACATCCGGGTCCCTACCGGAGTGACAGCAAGTGTGCTAAAGTCTCCGGACGAAGCGCACACGTTTTTCCTAGACATAATAAGGAGTAAATGTTGAAATCTTCAGCATTCTAGCTCCCTTGCTGCGATATGTACGCGCGATACATACATAGATAGCTAGCCAGTCAGACCACTTTAAAGGCTGGAGAAACCTATGCTAGTAGTGTTCGTGAAAGTGTTGGTTGACAGTTTCTAATAACCTAGAGAACTTTATCAGCCCTTAACACCCACGGTATGAAGAATTGAAGAGAGGAACAAGTTGAACTCACAACGTATTTTCTATTGCCATATTATGAATCTCTTATCAATAGAAGACATTTGGCCTGTCAATGTTGGTACACGTTCCCATTCACTTCACGTGATGTGGACATATTCTTGGCTAGCATCGGGCTGGTCTACTCATCTGCTATTATATCTTATAATTCCTCCCGCATATTAACAGAATAACAAATTCTATTAAGTTAAACCTTTGTCTTTATTTCGTTGCTAAAAAAGAATGCATACTAAATACAAACTGATCCCGTTATTGATGCGACAACAGTTTTATTTTTAACATCATTGTTTTATTTGTGGAACCAAAATATGTACTAATGTCTGTTTATCTAAAGAACAAAAGACGAACAAATAAGCGAACAAGAA